>VZTM01031682.1:586575-599825 GCA_013400555.1 Jacana jacana
AAAAAAAAAAAAAGATTTTTCTGACCAGAAAATTGAAGTGATGGTTTATGGCTACCTACTTTGAAGAATCCTGTCAATTCCACTTTCTGCTACTTACAGGGAGAAAGCACAGTTAACAGAATCATCCCCTGAGACCTCCACCTTTTTTTTTTTTCCTTTTTTTTTTTTTTCCTCTTCTCTCCCTTTAAAGGAATTGCTTGGAATTGAGAGATTTAATTCCTACCCTGAAACACAACTGTGCATTTTTTCATAGGATGAAAATTCCAGTATTTGGCCAGCCTGATTCAAAACTTCTGGAAACTTGGGGCCAGATCTTTGGCTTGTACAAGCTGGCTAGTTCCATTGTGTTTAGTCCACAGAGTATTTGGCCCTAGTTAATTAATGGTTCACTCGAGGTCATGCAGTGAGTTGATTTTTAAAGCTAGAGACTGAATCCAGAGCTGTTATTATTCAATCCCGTCATATATCTTGAAGTTTACTGCACAACATTGTATTTTTCTTCCACGAGCTGGATTAATAAGAGCCAGAATCCATGAGGCTCTGATTGCAACTTTTCTTAAAAATCATGTTCTGAAAAATCCATTCAATTGTGATCTTACTAGAAAAGAGAGTAAATATGTTGTAATTAGTGCATAGGTGACACTGACTACCGAGGGAGAGAGAGGCCTGAAAAACTGCTTTTGTTATTTAAACCTTTCTTTCAAAGTACAAAAGCATTTGATTGGCACTTCACTGATTTAATAGTCCATTTGTAATGCAGGAAGAACATTACAGAAGATTTTAGCATTATTTTAAATCTCATCATTTAATCTGTAGGTGTTTTTTAAAAAGATCCTGTTTCTAGCAGAAAACTTTGATAGCACATAGAATCTGTGACTCGTCAGTTAAAGATATGGATGCCTGTGTCTTCCAAAATGAAATAGTTTATAAATCTTAAAACATAGCTTGTTTGTTGTGTTAGCACAGAAGAGAAAAAAAAAAAAGAAGAACGTTCTTCTGGCCAAGGATTTCATGGCTGCTGTTACTACCTTGTAATGTTAGGAATGAGAGCCTAAGCCCCCTGCTTTAAAATCAGGGCTGCTAGTATTCAGACTGAAGAGCAGAACAGTTTGGATCCCGTGCAGCAGTACAAGATACCAGCAGTACATGCAATTTACAGACGTTTTCTTTCACCTGTACTTGCATAAAAATGCTTTGTGAGGGTTGATTTTTTTCTTTCTGCTTTTACACGTAGGGAAGATACAAAGGCAAGAAATTCAAACAGATTGGCATGCACACCCCACACCTACCCTCACCCACTTCCCACCCCCTGTGGTGGTTCTAATTTTGAGGGGAAACGATTTCATAAAGTTCATGAGGGCTCGTCTTTGCCTTCCAAATGTTTGGGGAATGACTTCATTGCTAAAATATTATATGCTAGAAAGACCCTGAATTAAACAGCACCGAAATGACTTCCCAATGTCAAAGAGCAGTCGGTGACAGTTTGAACAGACCCTCTGCCTCCCTGGTCACAGCTGCACCTATTGGCTTCATTGTCCCATCCCTCCTACGCACATGCATGCCTGGCATTGTTTTGGAAATACAGCAGAAACTTGATAATTAAAACTGATGACTCGGGCAGCCACTTGTGGAATTAATTTATTGGATAAATTAGTGACTAGATATACAGGCAGATTAGGAAAAAAAAAAAAAAAGATGCTGTGTCACAGTGTGTGATTTGTTCTGTTACCTCAAACAGTGTGGTTTAGTTGTCACTGCACTAATTGAGTGTCCTGGAAAATATTTTGTTGGAAATTGTAAAAGTCAAGGCTCAAAAGACAACAGCGTGGTTCTATCCTTGTTATTTAAATCTTTGCGGGGAATTGGGTTTTCAGGTCTTCAATGAGGAGTTATAATTTGGGATTAGAAATTAATCCGTAGCACCTATTTTATGGCACAGGATTTATAGCATGCCTCAGAGGTTAAACCATAGCCCTAGTATACTGATCTGTGCTGAAAGCTTATTTGATTTCAGCAGGACTGCCTGCCTAAGACAAATAGGATTTGATCCTTGCTGGGTAACCTTGTTCAAATTCCAGGTGGTCCTCAAGACTTCCTATTTCCATCTTGGTATGAGAAAAATGTCTTCTTATTGTTTATTTTCCACAGGGCCTCAGTATTGTTCAGTATAGTTTGTCATGTGAGGCTGTAAATCCCTTCAAACGAGGTGGGATTTTAGATTTGCAAACTGTTCCCAAATGATGGCACGTGTATCATGAAGGAAGACTGTCCCCTAGCCAAGTATGGACAGAATTTACCAAGTTTAGCTCATTAAGATTCCAGAGTGACTGCAGATATTAATGTAGAAGATGCTATGGGGAAAAATATTTATTTTTGATGTGTTCTAAGTACCAAATTAATGTTAAGTAAGCAGAATTCTGCTGCAATTGCCCACATAGTAGCCCAAGAAACGTTACCAGCAGTTTAGGTTCTCTGAAGAGGCCAGCTAGTGCAGAAAGTGTGCACTGTGGTATTGACAAACAGAAACAATACAGTGTCTCAGATTGGCAGCTTTTAGTAAACTTTGTTTATACTTCCATAGGCATGATGAACCTTGATCTTGAGTATCAGAGCAACTTACGCAAACCCAAAATTCAGTTCCTTAATTTTGAGGCGCAGTATACACTGAGATGAACCACTGGGCATTTCTGGAATAAAAGAAAATGGTTGCCATTTACAGGTTTTCACAACTGGAGGTGATTTTGGAAGGTCTGTATTGCTTTGTGGCCTGAGCAAGGTGAACAGAACAAAAAAAGATTTCAGGATGTGGATTATTTTTCACTTATCAATATTAATAGATCTCGGATTCTACTCTGATTTTCCCAAGTATTCATGAAAGATGCCTCAAGGAATACCAAAATGCAACACTTTGTAATCGTATTTTCTCATAACACAAGGCAAAGTTCTGAGTCAGATTCTTTTACTGCATACTCAATTATTCCTTCAGCTTTCCTTATTTTTCTTTCATCAACTATGGGGTCAAACTCAGTTATTGGTTCTTATATTTTCACAAAATCATATTGAAGACTGAGTACTTGTTTACTGGTTTGGGTTCCTGGCTTAAGACTTCGGACTCATGAAGCTCTCTGCTTTGCCACAAATAGTGTATTTGACTTTAGGGAAAATTGCTTAGTCTTTGTTTCCTTTCTATATAGTGGGAATAATACCATACGCTGTCATCACAAATATTTGCAAAGGTATGTACATGGAGAATTCCAAAATGCTGCTGTTATGGTTATATGTGATATTTCAAGTAATAATTTCAAATTGTAGGTGCCAATTATTCCGTTGGCTTTCTGGTTTGACAATAAATGCCAATGTCAGTAGCTTTATAAACTTTGGTGTAGCTATTCTGGGTTTGCATCAGAAAACAGAACGTGGCTTAGACATGAATTTCCTCTTTGAAATAACTGAAGTGACATCAGTGGAATTATACAGGAATGATTTCGGCATTGGTGCTGCTGAAAGACATACTGCTGTGTGAGTGCTTTGGCCTCATGCAAAGTGAGCCGTATTGGTAGTACAGGAGTTCAAAGCTTCTTTGGAATTGTAGTATCCTCTTTAGCATTTAAAGTTTTCAAGCACTGCAGCTAGCAAGTAGTGTTTCTGGAAGAACTTACAGGATTCAAAAATGTGCATGTCTCACACCCAACACTAATTATACACACAAATGACTTAATCCCCCATATGACCTTAGCACATCCATTTGACTAAAGCTTAAGAATTTCAAACTTTATCTTTTGTGACAAGGCTCACTCAGAAATCTAGTCTGAATTTCTTACATGTAATGCTTTCTATTTCCAGATACTGTAAATATTGCCCTTCAGAAATCTTTGTGCGGTTCTCACCCACAGCACTTTATGGAAGATGAAGAAAGCAGAAAATGTCCACTGTTTCAAAAACTGGTGACAGTTTTTAGCTGCTATATTTCTGTATGTATCTTTTGAGACCCTGAGGCTTTATTTCCACCACCAGCACATCTGGTTCTGTATGTTTTCCTGTCCCACTGATGGTAGTTGTAAGTTGCAGTCATTAAGCATAACTACCTCAAGTTAGATTCGGAACACCCTCAAAACTAAAGTAGAAGTTACAGTTTTTAGGCAGAGTGAAACAAGGGCAAAGTTCTTTGAAACAGATTGAGAGTTCTTGAAGTTTGGTGTTGGAACCACTAGCAAAGTTGGTGTTCTTCAGTATTTTTAAGTGTAACGGAATGAAATTAGGGATTGAAATAGTAGGTGCTGCTCTTGTGTAGAAGCAGCAATATCTGTTTCGTTAAGCAATTTCCTGCTTCATAGCTGTAAAGTAAATAAATAAAATCTTTGCGCTATTTACTTGGAATGTAAAGGTTGCGTCCAGTTTTCTCTCCAAAGCATTCGTAGGACTTCTCCCCCATTGTAGTGTATGAATAACACCCACTGAACTCGATGCGAGGTTTTTTTATCGTGTGGCTGAAAAGATGAGTCCCTATTTATAGCATTCAAACATTGGCAGGTGCAAGACTGGTGAGAAAACTTCAGTCTCACACATACAAACTAGTTGTTTAGGGGAGCCTTCTTCTCGGTGGTAGCTGCTCGTAGCCGGGCTGCTAGAATCAACAGCGTTGCTCAGTGGCTTGTTGAGATCAATCAGCTTGTATTTCCAGAGGGTGTGTAACGAAGAAGGGCCTGATGGTGCTGATTGCAGTAATATACTTAGCTATGGCAGCTTTAGCTATTATTTATAGAAGTGCTAATTATATCAATAGAAATAGCAATATTAATACTGTTAAGTGTCAGAATCCACGCTTGACAGCATGAACTAAACGCAGCTACTGTGAAACAAAGCAGCCAGCTTGTCTCCCTTGTCAAACCACCAATATGCATTTCAGGAAGAGTACACACCCACCTTAATTGCTTGGGGTCTCACCATTTTTGCTCATCTTGTTGTATCACTATCATTTCAAGCCGAAAACTCACAAAACCGGCTGTTCCCATGAAATGTAGGCTGTATCCAAAGTCAGTCTGGAAAATTCAAACTGTGACTAAAAGTGGAACAGTGAATTCCAGTTTAAAGCTGTCATCCTACAATGCTGGAAACTGAAAAGTGTCTTGAAGTTCAGAATCTGACCCAAACTTTTTTTTTTTGAGTCTGTATTTTACCACTTCTTGTTTACAAAATAGTTGGTGAAAACTCACATAGATTTCAATACCCACAGTTACGTGCAGACTACGTTATAACCAGCCTTAATTGGCATCTTTTAAAGGGCAGAAATCATATTACCAAAAAATAAACAAAACTAAAAGAAAACAAGAGCATATTGAGACTCATTTTCTGGCTGCTTTTTTAACATTTAAAATGTGCTTGATTTCCTGTCACAGCTCTTGTTTCTTCTGCCTACCTCTTGTGACAGTATTTTAGACTGACTTCCCACAGGAGCTTACAAATCAAGCAGGTTAATGTCTTCATTAAAACTGAATAACAGTTTACTTTGGGAAAAAAACATTTTAAATATTTCAGGATATTGAACACCAAACTACTATTAAGCTTTAACTAATGCATTTACTTTGCTGACACTTGCTCTCCGATGGGATGTGTAGCTCAAGTTAATGTCACTAGAAGTGATGTTTAAGACTTCATGAGAAAGTGTTTCCAACCCCGTGTAGATGTTTTTACTCTAATTCTATCACTCTCTACTTGAGAAAAAGTTTTAAATAAGTTATTTCAGCAACTTGCCATCCTTATTTTGGAAATGCACTGGGTATAAATGTCTCCTTTGGAGTTTTAAATAAATCCTTTTTCTGTGTCCTAGATATATGTGGTACACCGTGCAAAGAAAGTGACAGTCTGTTGGCCTCTGGACATATAAAGAATGTCCTTAGCATACTTCCCCTTTGGGAGGAAAACAAAGGATTGTCACAATCAGAAAAAGTTGGGGTTTTATCACCCAGGATTGTGAACCTACCTTCAGGTGTGACTGATTGAGTGGCTCAGTAGAGTAGAAATGGAGGTACATGGCCAGTAGATCAAGGTTTCTCAGTTGGTAAATGGTGGTATCTGTGTGGGCTGCTCTTACTGCAGAACTGTGGGCTTGTGTCTTTCTCACTCTCTGCAGAATCCATTTGCAATGATGCCATGTGGGATACGGGCATCCCATCAGTGATGGGAATGGGGTTTGTTTGAGTTTCTTTTGTTTGTGTTGCACTGCAAATTCTGTTGGTGTAATTTGCTTTATCAGCTCTTTTGTTTTTGTTGGGATTTTTTTTTTTGACCTCTTCATTTGGCAGTCCTACGGTTTACTTATCTATTATCAGAGCCATGTCAGCCTGTGATGCGTCATTCTTTCTGGATCTGACTGCAGCAGCAACCCACTATGTGATGCAATCAAACAATATTCCTCCACTGGCAGATTCAGACCGATCCCTTTGGCATTTGTTAATTTATCCAAAAGCAAAACCAGTTTCAGTTTTATGTTATAATAATATTTTGTTAGAACCTTTCCTATCATTGGTCTATAATAAACCTGAAATTCTTCTGACATCTCTTTAAATTCTGTGAACAGGTGATCTGTGAATAAATCTCCCCGAGGAGCTACAAACTTCCTTGAATTATTTACACCTACTGTAGGAATTGTGTCTTGTATTGCATACTGGGCTGATTGCACAGATCATACAAACTGGATGATGCAGAAAGAAACAGAGGACGTGCCTAGCACGTAAAGATATGCATTAGTCTTATGAATATATTATATAAAAAATAATTCCTACTGTAATGCTGCTGGCTTTAGCAGAGTTAACTTGAGGAAAAAGATTCGCCCACAAAACTTGGGATCTTGGTTATAGCCATAAAGAGATCATTGAGAAAGATGAATGGTTTTGAGAATAATTTATGCAACAAGACAAAAGTAAAAAGCCTCGTTGAACTACTAGTGGGTATCTGAAGGACATCATAGCTCTGTGGTGTTCTGGAATATAATGATCTCTATCCTCATCTCTTTTGGCAAACTTGGTAATTCCTGGTAGGGGAGTAGGTAATTAATGAGTGCATGTGGAATATTAATTGGGTTTTATTTTGACTCGTGGTCAAACCACATTTAAGTTCAGTAGAGTAGAAAAAATAATTATCAGTTTTATTTGAATAATTCTGTGGGGCACTTTTCGAATAAACAAATGCAGATCAATATTTCCTTGAATTTACTCGTCATGCACACTTAATCACAATACTGTCATTCACACCCTTTAAGTGGATCCACATGCCATATTTTTGACAGATTTACATTGGCAGTTTGGTTTGAAAATAAAAATTGTCCTGCCTAGTTCTGAGTTGCAAGGTAAGTAAGACAGAACTGGTTTTGTTACCAAAGTGGCTGAGTACTTACACTCTTGTGGTGAAAATGCATACTCAGGTTCACGATTTGTTTTCTGAAAGGCCCCATGGACATTTGTTTAGGCTTTGTTTTGTTCTAGTAAAATGTGACATTTCAGTCAAAAAATGTAGACTTAAACGGTACAGGTTGGCCTAAAGTGAAGTTAGCAGAAGTCAGAGGTTGAGAAGAAGATGGTTAGTAATCCCCCTTTTCAATGGAATGGGTTGTCTTGGTGCCACATGGGAGACATTTACCCCGTCTTGTTGTCTTGCACCTGTTCTGTGCATGCCGCTCTCTTGGGCTGGTAATCTGGCGCTTTTTACCGAAACAGGACTGCGCATGGAAAGCATGGTAACCTAGGTTTTGGCAAAAGAGTTTAATTTTCTCTAGATTCCCAGTTAGTATTAAGATTATTTGTATGTATGTATTTATTCTAAGAGAAATAGGAGTCCCAGTTGAGATCAGCACCCCATCCACTGCTGCAGGGTATTTTACATAGAGTAAAACAGAGACACTGTCTCAGAAAGCTTATAGTTAAATAGGCAAATCGGGCAAAAGGTGAGGGAAACAAAATATTAGAAATCCCACTATAGTGGTTGCAGACCAAGACACAGAAAGATTTAGTGACTTGATCAGGATAATCCAGGGAAAAGAAAGAAACGTTTTCAGAGGCAACTAACTCCCACTAAAGCAAGCATGAGAGTGATGTGCCAACCTGCCATTTGTGCCTTTGAAAATTTCCCCAGGGAGTCTATTGTAGAGCCAAGCATTGAACCCTGATCTTCAGTCCCCCACCAGACAACCGTTCCTTTCTGCTTTAAGTGTTTTTAATTGAAAAATACCATCTGAACAGTGTCTGTGAAGAATTACTTTTCCTCAGAACCTCCGAAAGAAAAGCAAAGTGATGTGCTGCAGCAATAAATTAACCAGCGATCAAAATAAAAATCACAGTCTTGTTATGAAAACCAGAACTGGTGGGTAAATACTGTGAATTTATGACACCGCTAAAAAAAAAAATAAAATCTAATCTGGTAAATGTTAATACTTTCGGAACTAAAGATTTTTGGTTTAATTATTAAACTCGTCAAATCTCATCTAAACAGCCTTTACATGCAAAAGCTACAAATTGTTTAAAAAAACAAGCAGAACTTCACCCCTTGCTTTTCTGCAGGCACTATTTATATCTGTGTCGGTGTTTGTTTCAGAGAAGAGAATAAAACTGAAGCCCACATGACCCTATCTTACTCTTCCCAAATAGCAGTAACACTTTCCCTTTTTTATAGAGTTGTACGTATATTAACTCACATGTTCTCATCACTTCATGAGGAGGTAGGCTCTCTTCCCATTTTGCAGTTTGTGAAACAATGGCAGAACTCAAGGTTATACAAGTCCAGAGAAATTATTAGAGTCAGATTACGCTGCTGGAGTGACCCATGTTCAGGCCACTCCAACACGTCCCCTAATAATATTTTACAAGCCTGAGCCATCTGTGTGTGATGAGATCAGAAGTAAGGAAGTCTGTAGTTGCCAAGAGAATTCTAGCTTGCAGAATTGTACAACTACAAAGAAATCCTATGGCATCAACAAAGGAAGCTCAGAGAAATAGTCACACTGAGCTCTTCTGGACTATTTTAATTGTGGAACGTTTGCTCTTGTGAAATTTTCAGGATTCATTCTTCCTTTTGCACACCTAGTTGTTACTGAAAGTATTGTACGCTTTGCATACATTTTCAGTAGTTTCCAAAATGGCAAATCACATATTTTGCAAAAGCAAGAGGATACTGTTTCTGCTGCACCTCTCTGTGCACCTGTTGGGTAGCCAACCTCTCCTGACTTGGCTTGGCTGCATCCCAATGGCTTACCTTCCTTCCCCTTCCCATGCACAACCTCAGAAGTTCCCTAAACAAGAACCCCCCCCAACCTCCGGTCAAGAATTCCCTATCCACTTCTGACCCATGGAGTTATTGCCCTGTGTGGACCCCAGGGGTATGATGGACCTATTACTTAAGTTTTCCTGCTTGTATTTTGTTTTAAGAAGTACTTCACAGAAGCAAATAAATACAAAGTATAGGCTTTTAAAAAGCTCTCAGCATCAGTCTAGCTCTTCTCCCTTTGAAGATAACCCAATCTTGACTGGAGATGGAATTAAGTCAACATTGAGCATTCTCAACGCTTCCAGTTATAGCCTCTCCCCAGAGAATTTATGGTCTTACAAAAAGGAGTAATTGATTAATACTGAAGTTGACCAATCGATAGGAATCTTTAGTCTCAAGAAAAGCTCTAGTTTTGGGACAGAAAGTCTCTTGAATTTTCGTTTTGGTTATTATGGGTTAAGTTCTATTAGGTTTTCTCCCAGTTTGTTTTATTAGAAAATGGTATTTATTTGACTGCGGTATGCTACCTAAAACTGTTATAATTTGTTTCTTTATATCCATAAACATTTCTGTGTTTATTTTGGAAGGGTGGTTACTTAAGAAAAGTAATACAAAGTAAGCTTTAAAATATATTGGTTATCTCCCATACCTAATTTTCTCTTGCAATCAGTGTGTATAAGTTTTCTATAGCACCAATTAAAAAAAAAAAGAAAAGGCAGAGGGAAGAGAGACATTAGAATCTATTTTCAGGATGGCATATCAGACCACACACACTTAAGGGGTAGAGTAGATTTGTTATTTTGGGCAGTACTGTGGAACTTATGAGAAGCTTTCTTTTTTTATACAAAGTTAGTTCAGAGTAGATTAAAGTTTATTTCAAACTCAGCATATTTGACCTCAAGCATCATAAGAGTCATGTAGAATTGGCTCATGCTATTAAATTCCTACAGCGAACTCCATAATAATGATTAATTTCTTTCATAAACTCTCTTCATAATTAATACAGGTTTCATTGTGGGCACTGCTATTCTCATATTGATTATCTCTACAATTTAGATTGGACTTGTAAAATGATGTCTTTGTTTACTCTGATGACCAGACATTTATTTTATTTGGATAACTCTCATCATTTGCGAGCTGAACTGGGGATATTGCTATCATAGAAATTAGAAATATTTCAAGGCTGTTTCATGCAAGAGCAGGGATAATTTTTTGGCACCTGAGATTAATAATACTTTGGTGTTCTCTGATGCCTCTCATCTGAGAATCTGAGTTCTTTATGAACATCAATTAATTAAGCTTTAAGACACCCTCCTGAAATGGGGAAGCATTAGTAGCCTCTTGCACTGATGGATAAACTCAGATTTAGAGATGTTTACTGAGTTAGTCACAGTCATCTGCCAAATTATCAGGAATATAACCCAGATTTGTTGACTACCCACCTCATCCTTCAGCTGTACGCAGTTTCTTCTCCTGGCATGATAAATTTTTACATGGCATAGTTTTCAAAAGTTATAATAGCTGGGGATGCTTTAGTTGCTTGAACAAGTATAGACCTTTCTTGTAGCTTGTTTCTTCTCAAAAAGAATTGTATTTCTAGGATTCTCTCAAAAGCTGCAGTTAAATCAGTAGACTTCAAAGACTCTAAAAACCTGTTTGGGGAAAAAGGGGATTTTCACATTTCTGACAGACTTCAGGAGAAGCAGCTTTAGTGAGAAAAGCAGAAAACAATGAGTGATGAGACCGATTTGAGCATATTGAAAGAAAAGAGCCACAAACCAGATTCATAACATCACTCTGTACACTTTATAAAATGTTATGCAACAGGTGAACTTTCCTTTTGGTCAGTCCTGTGTATTAACTATAAATCCACCTTATTACAGTATTGGAAAAAATCCTCCTCATAGAACTCCAGTCCTAAGAGAGCTCAAGGATGGGAGCAGTATATTCTTTTTAGTTCTGCTGCCAAGACTCTGAAGGGTCCTGAGTCCCATGGGAGCTGCCGAGCTCTCATTGTTTTGTTAACTTCAGGGGGTGCCAGGGAAAGTTGCAGTGACTGGCAGAAGGCAATCTTTAGAAAGCCTTGGAGACAAAAAAGGAATTCCAGTTTTTGAGCTGAATTCAGCCATCCTGCTGTTGCCAAACCTACAGCAGGGAGGGAGAGATGTGGATGTAACAGGCAGCACGTATATCCGAATTAATACTTGCAGTGCAGCATCCCCATGCCTGAGGACAGTAAGTGCAACTGAGGACATAGTGGAGTTTACGAGAGTACCTCACATGTTGAGATGCTTTATAGTCCCCCCTGTGAATAGCCTAGCGAAAACCATATGTGAAATATAAATACACTGGGACTTAAAAATGGAGCTGTATTCCAGCCTTTTAAGTTAATTTTGTAACATGCTGCATCTGAGGGCTTAATGTGTGTTGTATCCAATGCTAACTAAATAGTGCAGGGCTTAATAAATGCAGTATGTACTGGAGACACTAGAGGGTCTGATGGAAGACACGAAAGGAGAACATGAAGGTGGTGGAAATACCACATTTTAGTGAAAGAGCAAATCCAGTTTGAACCAACTGCCTGCTTGCTTCCTTCGGTCCGAAGGCAACAATGAACTCCTGTTGTCATGCTGAGTCAGTTGGCACTGACTCACTTTATCAGTCTCAAAGTTGTCCGGCATTTCACCAGAACTGGATTACACAATGGGTTTTTCCTTTCCCCCCCTTTTTTTTTCCCAATACACATGTAATATTAATAGGCACATAAATCATCCAATGTTAATGTTTCCTCATTAACTTTTACTTTTTCAATTATAAGTTTAGTAATCATACAACTTCCCAAAGCGGGAAACACAGTAATCCCAAATCTGACTTGAAATTTTAAAGCACAAACTTTCTTAGTTATGTGCTTCTCTCAGTTAAAAATAAGTTACAGCCTTTTGTTACTTTCCACAGGATATTGGCATAGCTAACATATGCTCACAATTGTTCAGCTGAGGTATGTGTTCTCTATTGGGTGTGGAGAGAAAATTTGTATGTGGGAACGGCAGCCAACATATCAGGGTTGAATATTTCTCCCCAGCATGACTTTTTTGGTTATTTCTGCAAAGCCTCTTGGAGAAAATACTCAAATGTAGTATTTTATCCACTGAAACAGTGCATGCATGTGATGCGATTTATTTTGCAGGCATATTCCTCAAACACAAAAAGACCCGTTATCTAAAATGCAAAGCGCTTTATGCTGTAATGAAAACATAGGAACGTCCTCATGGTCTCCATGGTCTGTGAAAAGTTAGGTCTTTGAGAATTTGTGTCTAACTCTGCCTATCAGTGCACTTCACTGGATTAATTGATTTTTGCACCCACACTGTTACACAGTTTCAATCAAAGCGCTATGAATAAACTAAAAATGTGTTAAAAGTAATGCTGAGTTGGCTGGACAGCAATGCATCTGTTCTAAAATGCAGCATTTCTAAGTTCAGCCATCTTGTCTGCCCTAATTTAACATCTGTATTTTCCACCTGCATGATTAAGTTAATTGTTTTCAATCAAATCAATTTTGTAATTACACATTTAAAGCAAAACTATACATCTTCAGTTTTTACTCTGGGAAGGTTCTCAGAATACTCAGGAGTATGTTCTATGCCTGTCCCAACCTCGACATCCTATCCTGGGTTTAATCACAGCCGTCTGTGTTTGGAATCAGTCCTGGTGGCTATGAAATGGAAGGCTTCCAAGTGTCTTTGAATAATTTTTTAATTTTGTTCTTCAGTGGTTCTAGTGCTTTGTTGTTAATTAGATCAAACCACATTTCCACTGACGCTGTAACCGTAGTGTCATCAGCCTGTAATCTGTCAAGTCCCTCTGAAACCTCCTTCAACTGCTTTTGTAAATTTAGTACCTCTCTGTAAAGTTCCTTGCAGAGTAAAACGTGTGCTATTTTTTGATCAAAGTCCTTCTTGTTCTCAGTGCAAATTTCAAGACACTTGTTGATG
>VZTM01031684.1:294-18970 GCA_013400555.1 Jacana jacana
ATTGCCTTTACTTTATCCCCCCCAGCCTGTCTGACGTTAGGACTTGCCATGACACTGCCCCCGTCCCCTTGCTCTGGAACCAGAAGTCCTCCACAAGTTCTTTCCTTGGGCGATTTGTTTTCTCTACACACTAAGGAAGCTCAGAAGAACAGGTCTGGGGTCTCAGAGAGATAGAAGACACCTCAGTTGCAACGGATCTTGAAGCACAAAGGGAGAAAAGCTATTACTTTGCTTTCATTTTTCTTTGTATTTCAACCTCCTGAAGTGAACACAAGTCAGTGTGGCTTCTCCATCCCAGTTGCCTTATCCAGAAAATTGGAAATCTCACCAACTGCTACTGTTGACAACTTTATTTAAAGAGGAGTCATAAACATGAAGTGCATGGAGTAGCAAAGTCAGGAACCTGTATGGAAAAGAATACAGATGGAGTGTCAGGAAATTCCCAAATGCCTAAGCATTAAGGGCTCTGAAGTTGTGCTCTGCAGAGGAAAGCAAATGCGGGAAAAATAAAGAACTGAAGGACAACCACCAGGTTTTGCCAAACATCCTGGGCATGTGATAGTGGCTGTAGCCTGGCCTGAGAAGCAAACTGTGAGGCAGAAAATGTATCCTACCATGTAATGTATCCTTAAGCTACCAATACTCAGGTCTCTGATTGCTCAGCGCTTTGAGAAACTACCTAGGAACTGTGGTTTACTTTCCTTCTAGCAATTTGGTTCAGCTGACTGGTGGTCCAACTGGTGGAAGGCTACATTTTACCTTACTTCTCCTACTGCTACTACATTTTCTGCCTTGACACACTTGTTCCTCATGGGACAGTATGGGATAACATGGAGTGTCCTGGCAGTTATTTTAGAGCTTCTTTCTGATAGCTCAGCAGTGTAGTACAACTGGAATGACAGTACAGAACTGGCCCTTGCAGGTCCTACTGGAGACCACTGGAATTAGACCTTGAATTATCAGAGTGAATAAAGTATTTTAATAAACACCATTATTATTCTGACTTCTGTTTTCAACATGTCTAGGAAAAGTGAAGGAAGGCAAATAATTTGGATTTGTTTGGCACTGAGACTGTACTCAACTCTTTAGAATACACATTAAAAACAAGCCAGCAGGCCAAACAATTCTAAACAGACTATTGCAAGCTGAAGTCATCCTGGCTTTCTGATGCTGAAATCCTTTCTGATCAAATTATTTTGCTTCAAAGGTGAATACAGACATTACAGGTGAGATTTAGTAGATGCATAACATCCACACATCTAGAAATACTTTAAATGCTTAGTATCCTCTAAAACTCCCACATCCTCTCGAGTAAGAATATTCTGCATTATTGTTCCATTTTATATGCACTTCCTTATTTGACTGTTTGTTTATATCTTCTAAGGAAACTGCATGTTCTTTTTTTTGACATTAACTGTCAGAAGCCTTAATAAATACCTCTATAATTTTATTTACTATTAAGTGCACTACTTGTTTTCATATGAGGCACATTTTCAGTTTATATAAGGTACACTCCTCTGAAAAATTCCTTTAACCTCAGTACTATAAAGTTGCCAGGCTTTTTACAATGCAATTTGTAATCAACATTCTCTGCATACGGACATCAAACTCAACACCACTCCTGACATTAATTATTTCATTTCAAGCTGCTATTCTTTTATTATCAGATGTATTTGTTGTACAAGTCACAGAAAACCAATATTCTTTCAAATGAAATGTCTGGGTTTTAAACTGAATTCCATTGGCCTTTCCTTAATATCTGTGAAGACTAGTGTTTTGTTTCTATATTTTGAAGCCAGCAGGTAGAAAAATAAAGCAAAAGTCTAATTTTATAAAGCATGCTTTATGTGATTTTATGCATGCAGTGTTTACTTATCTGATGCAAAATGTTGAGGTCAATTAGAAACTTGTAGACAGCACATTACAATTCACTATTTCTCAAGAGACTTAACATTTAATATTCCTTTTAGTAGGCATGCTGACATCAGGGAGCACAATCTATAGCGTTCACTTTCAAAGGTTATTGAGACTGGATGATACAAGGACTTGCTGGTACCATAAACATTCCCTGCCCCTCCTACATGGACTTGCACCTAAACCTGCAAAACGAGCTCGCAAGTGCTGCAGGGCCCTGGGTGAGTGGTTTGGCAGATGCCTAGAAAAGATGTTTACTGAATGAAATAGCAGGGGGGGGGAATAATTCTCTAGTGGTGATATAAATAGGGATTTCAGGAGCAATGCTATGTTCTGCTTTCACCGTTAACTAAGTGTTACCCATGACACAGTATGACCCAAACGGTCTGGACGTGGAAGCTGTCTTTCCACTTGTCAGCTGGTCTAACTGAGGACAATGGTGTCTTGGTCAACAAGTCAGTACCATTGGGTGGTTAGCCTAGATGATATTCTCTGCTGGGAAAGACAATTTATTACATGTTTGATATCCACAGTAGTATTTTGGTGATTCAAATGCTTTTCTATTTGTTTGGATACCAAAATATTTCTTCAAGTATCAGCATTATTGCCATAAAGAAAAAGAATTGGGAACAGAAATTGTGTGCAGTTTGCACAATCACAAAAGTCTTTCAAAAGAAGTAATTAGACCTTAGAGGGCAGATTGCCATGGTGTATTGCAGATAGGAAAATCTTGCTCAATTTTGTGGTCTGCTATGCCTCTTGCATTTTACAAAGGCATTTTGCATCATTTGAGGGCAAAAATTCTTATAAATATTAAAAAACAGAGTAGTTATGGTCGGTTTATTGCAAAGCAATATTGTTCTATCCTCCTCCAAAATTAATTTTTGCCTTTTCTAAAGAAAAACATTCATATAAGTAGTTGAGAGTGCTACTACCTTCTCTATCAGTCCCCATTAAATGACCTGCTCTTCTAACATGGTTTTTAGACTTAGTGTCAAACAGAATCTTGCAGAAGTGCTGGAGCAGTAAGTCTAACCAGGCTAGCCAGTCAGTCCTCCATAAAAAAATACTCCATTGCCATCTACACATATAATGCAGAGAGTTGGATTTCTTTAATAACAGGATCTTCATACTGATGTTTGAAAGTTTTTTTAAAGTTCTTTGTAAGGTCTTTGCCTTTTGTTTTCCAGAACTCATGCTTCAAGAAGAAAATCCAAGTATTAGTCTACAGTTAAGTGCAAGTAGATCCATATGGGCGATCTCCAAACCATTTCCAGATCATACTCTTCCTCCTTTCTTTCAAACTGAGAGACATTCAACCACACCCAAACTTACTTGAGATACTACTCTTTACATTCACTCCCTGTTACAGCTAGTGATAATGTTTTTTGGAGGGGAAAAAAAGAAGTGCATTTCAGCAGTTATCAGTAAGTGCAATAAACTCTCCTTCCATTAGTTGGCAGTTGAATGATCCTGTGAACCACTTCATTGCTTACAGCAAAGTAGCATGCAATTGATTCTGTTGTACTTCTGTAATTTACATTCCTCAGAAGTCTTTTTTTTTTTTTTTTTTCACTCTTACATAGTTTTGCTTATATAAAACATGAAATATTTTAACTAATGCCATTGTACTTCTTTAAGTTTTCAGATGTTTGGTGGGATAGTTCTGTAATGAAAATGTGGTGCACTCAGTGAAAGGAAAGAATTAGACAACTTGAGACAGCTCTTGCAGTGCTGGGGAGACAACATTTGGTTTGTCTAATAACTGATCACAGCAAGGATTCAAAAGAAAACTGTAAGTGGCAAAGTGTTTTCATGTATGACAATAAACAAATTGCAGGCTGTTTACTTGGGAATCTTATTCTTTACATAACCAGTGAACAAAATAGTAAAGTATACAAACAATCCCAAAAGAGCAAATTTGTCCTTTCAAAATATGGCTGTCAGTTGGAACAGCTTTTGGCTGTATTCAGGCCACACAATGGTTCACATTTTTCTTTTCCATTGTCTGGAGTGCAGGACATCTTAATATTTTGTTTCTTCATTTTTGTTTACTCACTGGTTCCTCTTCTCTGGCACATAAGAAACTATGTCCTTGAAAGAAACAAAAAGTACAGTAAACTACTATATTTCCAGAATGTTTCCATAATGGATTCTAACCCACTGCTCACAAACTTCTATTTATATGGAAGGAGTAGAACCTGGCAGTGAATAAGAAAAAAGAAGGACACTGTAACAAGTTTTTGAGGTGAGGAAATTCAATATCTGAAAATTCACACAGCACCAAGATCACAAATATCAGAGATGGAGAGTTTTAAGGAAAGTGGTAAATAGACCACTTTCTCTAGCACCCTGTCCTTCCAGCATTAAGAGTTCCCTCATTATACACGAAGTTCTATCATGGCACACATTTCACATGTAACCCTGAAAGGGGGTAGTGGACACATGGGCATGGTTACTGGCAGAGAAGGGAGGAAGCATGTCCATGCCATTCTTACTGCTCTCTTGAAAGGTTTTTCTTAGTGCAAATGATTCACAGAGAGCACTTCATTCTCTCCCCAGCTTTTGGTTTTGATGGAACCCCCTGAGTAGGAGAAGGTGACTGCTGGGAAAGAGCATGCAGCCAGTAGCAAGCAGGTCAGGATCTCCTCACAAATAACATACTACTGCAGGAAGCCTAAGAAGTGTAATTCTTCATACTGTACTGGAGATTCAAGTCCAGCCTTTGACGATTCCTCTATGACCACACGTATGTATTCTACCTCACCTGCATACCTAGAAAATACTTTTAGTTTTCTCCTCTCTGTTTTCTGATTTAATTTTAAAGCTAAATGTTCCTTGAAGTAGGTTTTTGTTCACATTGTATCAACAGCACTTCAGGCACTGCTGTGATACAGTACGTGCCTACTGGATGGAGAATGAGAGAAAAATAAGAAAACAAAAATTATAAAGTGACAAGGAAAAAAAGAGAAGAAGAAATCTCAGCACTGATGAAACAATAAGGTGCAATATTGTATCATTGTAAGTTCTGAGATCTTAGATTTTAAAAAATACTTCAGGGCAGAAATAATAGAATTATGGGATGGTTTAGGTTGGAAGGGACCCTAAAGGTCATCTAGTTCCAACCCCCCTGCCCTGGGCAGTCACACCTCCCACTAGATCAGGTTGCCCAAAGCCCTATCCAACCTGGCCTTGAATACTTCTGCTCACTCTTTGATGACAGCAATTCTTTGTATTACTTTTCTTTGCGGCAGCCCAACTGTGCTGGAAGACACAATGCCAGTTTCAATATAGGAAGGATGGAATTATGCATTCATAGCCATAACATGGGGGAGGATGACACCCTCCTCCTGCTTTCTACCAGCACTTGTTAATAGCAGGTGAAGACCCAGCAGGACACAAACTGAGATGTTTTTTCAGCTCTTCCCTCTCCCTGCCAAGAAATGCTTAGGAAAGAAATCCCCCTTATTTGGCCCTTCACACCAGACTATCATTTTCCTGCTGAGGAAGCTTGAACATTTCAATGTTCCCCACTCCTCTTTGGAAAACCCTGCACTGGCACTGTGATGGTTTGTCCTCTGTGGAGCGCCTCACAGCCTCCATCCACCTGGGTTACAAGAAACAGATATCACACATGGCCACAACAATGGCACAACCTGGAAAGAAATACCCAAATGCTCATATATAACTTAGTACATAATGTAACTTAGCAAACCTGAGATTCAGTCACCCCATGTCTCAGGCTCTTCTCACTGTCAGCTGTGAAAACTCAGTTATAATTAGCAAAGGATCAATTTTTATTCTGTCTTTTGTCATCAAACTCAAACTGGCTGCAGTGCCTTCTCCTGGGCAACTCTTCAACCTACAAGCAGTGCAGCTCTGCCGCTAGCCCCTTGGAGAGCAGGATGGGATTGGGAAAGATTGCTGGGTAAATAAACACTTAGGAAAATTTCTTCAGTATCCATAAACTCACCTGATCATTTATGTGAAAGAAGAACTGGAAAAATGCAAAGGATTCTGGGCATTCTAGATTCCTATATCAGGGAATCTTTCCTTGCAGCCACATCAGAGAGTCCAGAACTTGCTCTGAACTCCAAATGAGGAACCCTTCAGGAAGAACTGACCAGAGTTTTGCATGTCCAAGCAGCTCACACATGCAGCTCCCCCTTTGAAACATCAGAATCATGGAGTATCAGGGATTGGAAGGGACCTTGAAAGATCATCTAGTCCAATCTCCCTGCCGGAGCAGGAACACCTAGATCAGGTCACACAGGAACGCGTCCAGGTGGGTTTTGAATATCTCCAGAGAAGGAGACTCCACAATCTTCCTGGGCAGCCCGTTACAGTGTTCCAGAGGATTATTTTTTTAAATAAAAAAATTGAGTTTTTTTCCTTGTTCTCTTTAAAAATGCTGACTATGTATTTTTGCCTTCAGAAGAGTTCTTTTATCCCCTAAGAAATGAACTAGCAAAGAGAAGAGCCCCCAGTACACAAGCCCTAAGGAAAACAGTGTCCAGTGGACATACAGAGATGTGTTTTGAGAAGTCTTCTGTCACATCAAGTCCCAGCTGGTGCATAGCTGATAGCTGAGATCACCTTCCAGCTGTGAAGGGTAGGGATCACAGAAGCACAGCCAGAAGCTTCTTCTAGTCAGTGGCATGAAATCTGAAGTAACATCTTAGAAATCCCTAGGACCCCAAGCTACCTGGAGACTGCCAGTCCATGGCTTTTAGAACAGAATAAAAAAAATCAATTAAAATCTCTGAAAAGTCCTGATTCTCAATGAGAAGGAAAAGTCTTCTGTCCTTTCTAATTGCAATGAAGGAAGTTCCAGCCGTATTATAGGAGAAAGTCCATGGTGGAGAAAAATCACAGAGCCATACAACATCCATGTGATTTTTTTTTTCCAAAATATCCTAAATGCACCAACTAATGAAGATATGCTGATGAAGTGAACAAGTTATGGTACCCCATAATACTCTTGCTGCTAAGTTGGAAAGACATGGGTTTGACGGATTGACTGTTAGAGGGATAAAGAGTTGGCTGGATAGCCACATCCCAAGAGTTATACTCAATGGCTCAATGTCCAAGTGGAAACCAGCAACAAGTGATGTCTCTCAGGGGTTCATACCAGTTCCAAGACTATATAATATCTTAACAACACAAACAGTAGGATTGACTGGACCCTCAGCAAGTTTGCAGATAACACCAAGATGAGTGGTGCAGTTGATTCACTTCAGGGAAAGGATGCCATCCAGCAGGACCTTGGCAGGCTTGAGGAGTGGACCCTTTCAAACTTCATGTAGTTCAACAAGTCCAAATGCAAAGTCTTGCACGTGGGTCAGGGCAATTACCAATACCAGTACAGACCAGGGGATGAATGGATTGAGGACAGCCCTCTGGAATAAGACTTGAGGATACTAGTAGATGAAAAGTTGGACATGATCCAGCAATATGCGCTTGCAGTCCAGAAAGCCACCATATCCTGGGCTGCATCAAAAGAAACATGGCCACCAGTCAACATGATTCCCCCTTTCTTCTCTCATGAGAGCCCACCTGTTGTACTGTGTCCAGCTCTGGAGTCCNCAAGTGATGTCTCTCAGGGGTTCATACCAGTTCCAAGACTATATAATATCTTAACAACACAAACAGTAGGATTGACTGGACCCTCAGCAAGTTTGCAGATAACACCAAGATGAGTGGTGCAGTTGATTCACTTCAGGGAAAGGATGCCATCCAGCAGGACCTTGGCAGGCTTGAGGAGTGGACCCTTTCAAACTTCATGTAGTTCAACAAGTCCAAATGCAAAGTCTTGCACGTGGGTCAGGGCAATTACCAATACCAGTACAGACCAGGGGATGAATGGATTGAGGACAGCCCTCTGGAATAAGACTTGAGGATACTAGTAGATGAAAAGTTGGACATGATCCAGCAATATGCGCTTGCAGTCCAGAAAGCCACCATATCCTGGGCTGCATCAAAAGAAACATGGCCACCAGTCAACATGATTCCCCCTTTCTTCTCTCATGAGAGCCCACCTGTTGTACTGTGTCCAGCTCTGGAGTCCTCAGCACAGCAAGGACTTGGATCTGTTGGAGCAGGTCCAGAGGAGGGCCACAAAAATGATCAGAGGGGTGGAAGACTTCTCCTAGAAAGACAGGCTGAAACAGTTGGGGTTGTTGAGGCTGGAGAAGAGAAGGCTCCAGGGAGACCTTATAGCAGTTTTTCACTATACAAAGGGGAATTGTAAGAAAGATGGAGACTTTTTACCAGGGAGTGTAGTGACAGGACAAGGGACAACAGATTTGAACTGAAAGAAGGTAGGTTTGGATTAGACGTGAGGAAGAACTTTTTTATGCTGAGGGTGGTGAAACAATGGACCAGGTTGCTCAGAGCCCCATCCAACCCGGCCTTGAACACTTTCAGGGTTGGGGCATCCAAAACTCTGAGCAACCTGGTCTAGTGAGACATGTCCCTGCCCATGGCAGGGGAATTGGAACAAGATGATTTTCAAGGTCCCTTCCAACTGAAGCCATTCTATGATTTCTATCCCACAGTTTCATTAACACTTCATTTACTGTGACATTCCTACTAGGTCTGTCTGCTGGGCTACTTAACAACAACAAAAGGGCAAAGTGAATCACATTCCATTTTTCTGGATGTGCTTCCCTTGCCTGTCCTACTGCAAGAGTTGCAAAGTCTTTGAACACTTACAGTTTTATTCAGGGACATACATGCAATGCAGGCATACAGTGTCCTTACAGTCTTCCTCAAAATGCATTCACCATTGGTTCTTCTTTTTTTCCCTACCTTTTTTTCCTCTCCTTTTCCCCTCCTGAAACACTAGTAAATTGTATTGTTTGCAGTCAACTTTAGAAAGAACAAAGTCTTCAGATTTATAATCGTATCTCTAATCTGAAGAAAAGGAGAAGATTTTAAAGCTAAAGTTCTACACAAGCTGCCTGTCCCAAAGGAGTGGACATGAATGAGGAACAGGAAGGGTGTTTGTATATGAAACAGCACTGTACACAAAAAACCCAACCCACCATACCTTGTAAAGCAGAAGTTACATATTTGTTCTCCACTTGGCTTTAAGGTAGTAATCACTTATCAGAGTGTAAGTGTATACTAAGGACATAATGTTCTCATTTACCATGCTTCTGAAAGAGCACTCTGTCATTTCCTTATAATAAACACTCCTGCCAAATTGATGGGTAGGAGCTGAAAATCCTCTCTGACTCAACTTGGATTCAGCAGTCCAAACCCTAAAATTTCTGGCTTCAGTCTGCTTTTGTAGAAACTCTTGGTCCATCAGAGGCAGACCCTTCAGGAATGACACTGCACCGAGAACTTCAGAGTCTTTCAAGCTGCGTCCTGTGACAGTTATGGTTGCACATAAAGAAACTGGAATCACAAGCAATACCTGCTCTGTTCTTCCAAATATTTTATCAGTAAGGAAAGACATAATCTGTCAACGGGGATTTTGACAAGAGTAGTAATTCCTCCTTGCTTTCCTTCAGTCCCTTTTACCTTCCAGAGACCCTTCAGTGAACCTGCAGTGGTCCTTTTGATATTACTTCCCTTAAATCTCTGCATTACACCTGTGTGCCTACAGAGGGGGTGTATTTGCCAATAGTTGAAAAATGACATTCGGGAGTCCATGGAAACTGTCCACAGCTTCTTTTCATCTAGGGCTTTTCAAATCTTGGCTAAATTGCTTTTCCAGGATAAGTACCTCATAAAATCCTTCTCAGGAATGATATTTAACAGAATGTAGTTGCTTTCTCTGTCACATTTTTTTCTCCTTAAAATTGTAATTAGTTAACCTAATATTTCATAACAATAGAGGATAAAGGATATTAAGAACTGTATAAGGAAAGGACGCTTAAAAATAGGAGCTGCAGTTCCCCTCTATCAATTATGATCTTAAATAAAAAAAATAAAAGCAACAAGCAACCTTTTTGATAATTTTCCAAACTCTGAATTTAAGTTAGCATTGAAAAAGATGACTGCATTCATTTTAACTGACTTCCCATTTTTATTACAGATGATTTAAAGGTAATTGAATCCTTCCCCTATAATGCATGAAACAGTGCGACAGAACCCATACTCAAGCAGTAAGAGCACCCTGACCATGATGCTGGTGTAACTCTGGTTCTGACAGTGAGTACTGTCACCCGAATACTCTGGATGAAAGCTCCGAGTTTTGACTGCAAACTTTTTTTGTAGGAATGCCCATCAGCACAAAGCCAGTTTAATGGGAGGCATATTTTACTTTCACAAGGAGGCCAGACCTTGGGGCCATATGAAAATACAAGCCAAAAGCTTCAGGCAATGAAGGAACTGCATAAGAATCTCTCATCACTAAGGTAAGCACTCATTTGCTACCATCCTCAGCCCCAGATTTCCCTCATTAGACTTTTGCCAATATGTAGATTTTTCATATGACTTTGGTCTGTGTATTGCAAAATGCAGCAAAACTACATTTCAGCTTCACAGATGGTAGGTTTGGCCTTCTGGCTGAAAGAATTACAACTTGTCTTGGAAATTTTAAATCTGGGCTTGCTTTCAAGGGAATCTCAAGTGTATGTTCCAGCACGCACATCAATTTAATTAAGTAGCCAAGCCTCCAATAATAAGAGTCAACTCCAGTCTTCGTTCTGTGGCAGAATGTGGCAGTGTTGACATTCTGATTAAATCCAAATGTCCCAGGGATGTAAAATACAAACCATAAGAATAGAGACTTGTAGTAATGAACCTGCATAGAGGTGAGGAATTTAAAGCCACATATACAACTTTTTCTAATTATGTATTGCAATAAAACTACTTTTTTCTGGAGAGATTATATGCTTGCACCTATTTGTGATGTTACCAGTAGCAAGGTAATCCTTAATTCCTCTTTATAAACCTGACATCTTTATTCTTGGCAATTCAGCAGATTGCCTAAGTGTTTGTTGTTTTTTTTTTAAAAATCTATCCCAATAAACCCTAAGATACATTTTAATGCTTTGGAGGTAAATTGAATAATTCTCCAGTGAAAATTTATTACCTTAATGGGGGGGAGCAAGAAACAGAAAATTCTAGTTGAAACTTTATGTTAGAGCTTTGGACTTGCCAGAACTTATATAGTTAAGTTATTTTTCTTGCTGTTATTGTCGTACTATGGAAAAGACTTTTGAGTTAATTCCTCCATACAATTAAGATTTCACATTTGAAAATGCTGGTTTTGGGAAGAGTTCTTTCCAATAGATGGTACCCACCTCACTTAGACCTGCTACCAAATGCCAAAGAGATGGAAAACGCTCCTAGATAAAGGAGTTAGACTTGATGACCTTTAAAGGTCCCCTCCAACCCAAATGATTCTATGATACTAAGATCATCTGACAGAGACTACCCTACACTGGAAATGTCCAACAAATATAATGTATACAAACATCACAATAAGTTTTAAAGGGAACTTGGAACAAAATAGTGAAATGTATATGCTACATCAGAGTTGTTTAGGCAACCAAATAAACATTTCCTTCTGGGAAAGGAGGAAAAAGACTTATAAATGTTTCTTAAATTGCTGCTTGTAGTTAAAAAATCTTGAACAATCATTCAGTAATGCCTCCTTTTGCCCCAAGATCTTCTTTGTCATTTCAGGTATCACTTATAACTGAATATTGTAATAACTTATGATGAGGTTATTATACACTTATGCAGACCCATATTTTAATCTTTCTTTTTCTATAGCAGATTGTTTCAAATTATGCTAATAAAATATCTTGAGCACTAAACTCTTTCACTAATCTTCACTAATACCTGGTCACCTGGAAAGAATTATCTCAACCTTTCTCAACTTTTTTTTCTTTTGGGGGGGGGCAGGGGGAGTTGGCTGTTTGGTTGTTTGGGGGTTTGTTTGTTTGATTGTTTTGGTTGGTTGGGTTTTTTGGTTTTGCATTCCTAGCTTCACAGCTTTATATAGCAGATAAAATCTCTCTAAAAACTCTGAAATGTCAGAGATATTCCTATTCACAGCCCCAAAGCAAGCTATCAGAATTACGTTTATAGAAATTAAATGTGTTAGGTACTTCACAATAGTTTAAATTCTAAACCCCACCTACAGTCAGCTGAATCTCTAGGATTCCAAGTCTTGTTCATGAAGAGCCCCAGTCAGTCTACAGTATTTAAACCACTGTTCTGAAGTACGCCTGCTGCGAATGGCCCTAAAATGCCAGCCACCTGCTGAGAACAGCTAAAGCACAGTAGCTACTGCTCTGATCCTTTCTGTTCCTCCAGATTTCTTCAGGGAAAAAAGAAAATACAACAAAACACCAACAAGCCTACCTCAATAATGTTATTTAATTTATGAGTATCTGTCCTTACCATTTTGTCTAGCTTTATAAACTGGCTTTTTTTACTTCGAGTGGCTCCAAATAATCCCCATCTTTCCTGTTCTGACTTCTTTTACATCTATGTGTCTGCCCACTTCAGCTCAGTGAGAGTGATCCAAAGTCAATTCCAGGGCCACATCCCCTGGGCATCCACATAATGCATAAGCTTGGGGTGCTCTCAATAGCACTAGAAGAAAGTCTTAACAGGCATAAGGGGCTAACCAAGACCTCAGGACTGTTGATCCTTTGCAGCACTCACTGGCAACTCAGGATAAAATTTTGCATGTGAGTGCCTCTAGGTCACTCCCATGGAGTGACCCACAAGGTATCATGATGCACCCAGTGCTCCCTCAAGGCTCACAAAAAGCCTTCATGCATAGGAGCGTTCTTGGAAAGAAATGGCATGGCCCAAACTTTGCACCTTGAGTCAGTTTTGGCTGACTATATGACTGTATGTTTATTTTTCACTATACACAGCACAGAGAATTAAACAGTTTCTTTGTCTTGCATTAGGCTACCCCAAGAGCCAGGCCTAGCAGAGCATGATATTGAGCTAGGCAGATGTTTGGCACTGGCCACACATGCTTGGCAAGGCTGGGCCTGGGAGCTCTCCGTCAGGGTGGTTTGTGGTTTCTTCAGGGCCTTCTGTAGCAAACAAGAAGCTGATCTTGATATAGATGATGAATCACATACAAAGCATGAAAAGAAAACAAGAAAATGTTTCCTTTACTTCAAGACTCACCAAGCATGTTCAAGGCACTTGAATAAAAGATCACAGAATCAGAGTATCAGGGATTGGAAGGGACCTCAAAAGATCATCTGCTCCAATCCCCCTGCAGGAACACCTAGATCAGATCACTCAGGAATGTGTCCAGGCGAGTTTTGAATGTCTCCAGGGAAGGAGACTCCACAACCTCCCTGGGCAGCCCCTTCCAGTGTTTAGTCACTCTAACTGTGAAGAAATTTTTCCTCATATTTAACTGGAATCTCCTATGTTGCAGCTTGCATCCATTACCCCTTGTCTTATCATTGGATGTTACTGAGAAGAGCCTGGCTCCATCCTCCTTGGATGTGAGGGCGATCTGGTTGCGACATCTGTCACCCCATTGATCGCCAGGGTTGATTTGGCTGATCTGGCTGGCTAGGCGGGTGTCCCCTTCCTCCCTTACCACTCCATGTGTGTCCCTCCTGAAGCTGCGCGCTCAGTCGAAGAGGACAACCTTCCCTGATAGAGATGTACCGTTCATTGGTCAAGGGTATACGGTAGCTCCGCTCCCCTGCTAGAACCTCCAAAAGATCTCTAACATGGTCTTCAGAGCACACAGTCCAGAGAAGAAATTCATTGGTAGGATGTGAGATTTATAGGAACTTTGGGTTTTGTCATATGTGTTTCCAAAGTTCTACTAAACACATTAAGATATAGATAATGGTTCATCTCAGACAAAGCATTAAAGCGTTATCTAAAAAGGCAAAGTCAATATAAAACCAGAACTACTGAAAAAGAGGGAATAGTCTTGCTTTGTAACTCTGCTCTGTGTTCCATACAGCGTCACACGCTTTGAGGTTTGAAAGAACTGATTTGCAATTATATCAGAACTAATCAATTTAGCACATTTAAATGGAGTTCTTTTGCAGGTATATATGCTATTTATTCACTCTTTGATATTCTGAACTTGATTCTTGTTATCTGGTTTTCATGTCTGATCCAGATAGGAAGTAAGAGCAACAAGTTTGATAAGAAATTAAGCCTATTACAAACAGATATTTCCCGGCTATGTGCACTGCATAAAGGAGCCTGTTATCCCCAAATATAGGTGCCTATGGAACTGAAACCATAAAAGTCAACCTTAGCTTCATGTAAGGAAAATAATTTTGCAAAGAAGTCAATATCCTTTAGCAGAGTTCACATTTCAGAAAGCCTTTTACAGTGGAGTCAGTGGAGTTTTAATATCCCAGCACACTGGTCTGCGGGGAACTCCAAGCGCATGGGCTACAGGCTGAAGCAAAATCCCATTGAAGTCAATGCAGTGTCATGGTCTGCACCGTCGCAACACCAGGAATGGGAAAAGATGGTAAATTTTGCACACAAGAAGAATGCAACCCAGTGTCACGTTCATTACCTCTCCTTACAGCTAATTTCTACAAGCATCATGCAAGAACTCTGGTTGCTCTAGCCAGAAGGCAGTATATGCAGCCTGCCCACACCTTCCTGCACTAGATATGTCAGTGAATCAACTGCAATTTCATTAATCAGCAGCGATTCCCTCTCCACCTCTCCACATATTTAACAAACTTCTGAGGATTACTAATCAGAAAATAGCTTCTCATTTTCACAGCGAGGTAAAAACTCCATCTTGTACTTAATCACACAACCTAAATAAAATCACCAGAACAGTTTTACATAAGGCTATGGAAGCACATACGCAGATCTGCCACTGAAATAACTGGCTTTGCTTCAGCCCTGTTGAAGTTAGGGAAATATTTAGCTGATTGTACGTTTCAAAGAAAAATTAAAACCTTTTTTCTGACATGAGGAATTTAAACTACTAAATTCTTTTCTTTTTAAGGATTAGAACTTTCATAGCCGTGTTTTTAAATCATGTGAAGGAATATAATTTTTGGAATTCACAAGTAAGTTCATTTAACAGCAAAGTTAGTGTTCCTTTCTGTGAGAACCAAGGTAAAAATATATTTTCTTGTAGATATGCATAGAGTTATTGGTAAAGAAATTATTTTGTATCTTGTAAATTCAAAAAGTGCTGAACCAAATGAAAAATAAGCAAACAGACATTGTAGCAGTATTGAACTCATGTCTTCCTTGCCAATTAACCCCCCTGCAATAATAAATCAATCACAACGCTGCTTAAGCTTTATTATGAAACCATTAAAATTGTTGTCAGTGGACTGGCTGAATCTTTGGCAGGGTAGGCTGCGAACAGCTTTTGCAGGCACATATTCAAGGATTTCCCAATTTTTTAAGGATAAAGTATGTTCAGGCACATTTAGGCACAACACTAAAATTGACTGTAATACATAAAAATAGCCTTAAAAAGTAGTTCCACTTTTTAAGGAGAGAAGCTTAACATGCTCTTTCTTCTGCCAAAAAGGTCTTTGATTTTAAAGGCAGCCACTTCCTTGCTATTTTACTGAAGAGAAACATGCAGCTCTCCTGCCCACTTAGGACTGAGTGATAAATTACATTCAAATCTCTGAAATTTTCCACACTGTTCTGTTTTTTAAAAGCTGAAATAAATCAAACTTAGTTCTTATTTTAAGCTTTCCATCCTGCAGTACAAAACTACCACCAAAAAAAATGTTTTGGCCTGCTTCTTTCTTCCTTTGAAGAGAAACAAAAAGATCATTCCTCTGAGTCCGGCATAAGGTAGTAAACCCCTTATTTATGGTGCGAGTGTATTTGGTGGAGTGGTTTCCTTGTAATCACAGGTGCTCTGGCAGTGGTGGTACAGCAGGCCACAGGCAAAGCATGAAAAGCTAACACTAAAGCCGTAAGGTGCCTCCTGACATGTGACCATTCACCTGGCCCATCCTTTCCCCAGGACCAGTCACCAGCTTGGGGCACCCAGGTGCACACTGGAAGGGATGGGTATGAAGCGGTGGAGATGAAGTAGTCCAGAGGAACATGATGCCCTGAGAGAAGAGAAGGCTCTGAGAGGAGAAGCAGGGCACATCATGGATGCTCCAGTTCTGACCTTGCTAAAACACAGAGATGTGCAAATACTACTTACAGAGACACCTACTTGTATGCTGACCCAATTTGTATTGAATTATGCTCAGACTCACATACAGTTGATTTCAACCAATTTTTGCCATAAGCACAGCTTGATTCTGCACCATCTTCCTTTTCTCTCTGGAGGGACACAGACAACACCAGAACACTCCATTCCTTACAAAGATTTACCAGCTCATACAGGACCGAAAGCAAGGGGTAGAGGTTGGAAAGATGTAGTCATATAGAAATTTGGAAGAGTAATATATGCTAATGAAATCTTATTGAATCCTTAAGTGTTCACCACTTTTTTGATCAGAACCAACCTTACCTGAAGAACCTCGCCTCGCAGAACCACCACGTGATGGCCCGTATCCTTTTTCTGGTAAGTTATCTTGCCTTTATGTAGCTGTTTACTTTCCAGAGTGAAAAAGGTGGTAAATTCTTCAAATGATTAATTCTCTGTGCTTTTTACAAAACACTGTTTTTCAGGTTTGCTCTGCATGGCTTTTGAAGATAGAGTTAAAAATGTAAATATCAGTGTATATATAAATACNCAGAACCAACCTTACCTGAAGAACCTCGCCTCGCAGAACCACCACGTGATGGCCCGTATCCTTTTTCTGGTAAGTTATCTTGCCTTTATGTAGCTGTTTACTTTCCAGAGTGAAAAAGGTGGTAAATTCTTCAAATGATTAATTCTCTGTGCTTTTTACAAAACACTGTTTTTCAGGTTTGCTCTGCATGGCTTTTGAAGATAGAGTTAAAAATGTAAATATCAGTGTATATATAAATACACACACACATATAAACATATGTCTCTCCAGTACATTCTAAATGACTAATCAGAAAGGACATGATTCTCCTAAAATAACAATGTCTCCAATGAAATGCAGCAGAGCAGGACACTAAGAATCACCAGACAAGGCAGGATGTAGCTTCAGAAATACCCTGGCAGGAGATCAGAGAAAGAAACTATGAGGGGTCAGAGAGTTCAAACCCTGGAAATGTGGTGGGAAGTCATATTCTTATTCAACATTCCTGTTCCTTTAGGGCTTACCCACCACACGTATCAGTACTACTGCTGTTGCTACAACAATTCAGGATAAGTGAGAAACAGAAACAGGCTAATCTAAATTAGGCAAACTTCAATTGTTAATAAACACAATGCGATAATGGAAAAACTGATTGTAAAAAGAGCTGGTATCACCTGTATGGGCAGAAATCAGCCCCCATTGGTGTCTCATAACAGGGAACAGCTGCAGTGGATGGGGACTGGCATTCCATAAGCAGAACCCTTGATGGTGTAACCCTGCTCTGAGTGCTACCTTACTTCTTGGGAGAGCCACACCACCAACACCTGTCAGCTTGTATTTCAGGTTGTATGTAAGAGGAAACAAAAGGCTCAAAGGGGGAATGCTTGCAGCAACAAACAGTGGCTGAGTGGAGAAGTTGCCTGTTTCCAGAACCACCAGCAAAGCAGTGAGGATCCCCACTGATGCCTCCTGCAACATGCAGCGAAGAACTGCCCTACCACCATGTCCCCAAAGAGAGACTGTAGCGACTGAAGCCACAGGCACTTCAATATGCATGTGAGGTGAGGAATGGCTCATGAGCTCTATGGCTAGAGCCACTGAAGAAATGGGATCTACTCAACAACTAGCAGCTAACAGTGAAGCAGAAGAGGTTTTCAAGAAATATTGAGGTAGTCTTTTGCAGTATTAGAAGTTACATATGCTGCCTGCTAGGACTCTGCCCGATTGCCAACTATATCTACAGACTATTTGCTACAGTAGTATCTACCATCTATAGTCTGAGGAGGTAGACAAGATCAGTACAACACACTAACTTGAACTTGTCCAATTTTTCATTTAATTAAACTCCACAAAATTTTACAAATGCATCACTAATGCATCCACCAATGTCACTGAAGGTGAATCCCAAACTCATTCACACATGCTTTTTAGAAATGGTAACCAAAATCAGTATACGCACAGAAACAGTGGGGTTTACAATTGAGTGACCCGGGATAATCATTCCTATTTTCCTAAGGATCTCTTTGCAGAAGGACGTTTTCCTGTAAAATATAGCAACCACAGTATTTTATCTTCTCTCTCAGCTGATGAGACACTGAACTTTTTCCTACCACTCACACTTCACTTCCCTAAAGTTAAATCTGTGATAAAGACAATCCTTGTGACACTGAGTAATATTTTAGAAGCAGTGATCAACTTAAGCCACATTCCAGAGCCACCCTTAATCCTGCAAGGTACTTCCAACAGAGAAGACCACCTGGCAAACAGGCACAGGCAAAGAGGAAAGCTGTAACAGACTGAACTGCCTGTTTGTCCTGAGGAGGGACAAGAACAAGATATGAGACTGCCACACATAGGGCATGGGCACAAATGAAAATGCAGGGGGGCCTCCTCTCCCACCTTAGGGTTGGCAGCTGCAACATATGTGAGAGAGGAAATGTGCCCCTGGACATCAAGCCCATCTTGAGGTATGGGCCAAAGGGCAGTGGGGAGAAGAGACAGGAGCAGGACCTTGCTTGAGGGAGATGCTCTTCAGAGGGGGGCACCTCTGAAAAAGGAGAAAGTCACATGGGAGCGTGAAGAAAAGTAAAAAGTCCAAGAAGATCTCATTTGAGGAAGACCCT
>VZTM01031684.1:21479-98195 GCA_013400555.1 Jacana jacana
AGAAGGAAAGTATTTACTTTTCAAATGGATTATTTACCATCAGGCATACGTTCCCATTTCTTCTAATAAATTTCAGATGGGTTTGGATCTAAGAACAGAACTATTAGACAAAATGACAACAGACAGTGTTAAAGTAAAAATCCAACTTCAAAATCCAGGCTATTCATTTACATAAGTAGAAAAACCAACAAAAAACCCCNCAGGCAGAGGAGCATGGTAGAAATAACTGAATAACTGCAGAGTTATCTAATTCACTCTCCATTTTGTAAAATGTTGAAATTATGTTAATTTGATGAGTTAAAAGCTGGGGCTAAACAGCAAAAGGAAAGATTGAGTTCATAGTGAGAAATTACTCAGTATTAATATAATTTCCAACCTAATGTAAACCAATTTTATCTACCCTGAAAATCAAAGTCTAAAACTGTTGCATTATGCAGGAAGAAAAAAAAAACAAAAAACAACAAAAGTTTTATTTTGTTGCTGTAGCAAATGAAAATACTGAAAGCTGCATTAAATCAGCTCCCTAATAGTACTAAACCATCAGGAAAACATAGTTTCATAATTAAAAAGAAATTCTTTCCTCTTTTCTACCTTTTTATATGAAAGACTTGATTGATGGGAAATAATCCACTGCAGTGCTTTTTAGCTGAGGAGCCTCTCCCAGGGTGTTGCTGGCCGGGAGTGAGCAGGAACAGCCCGACGCCGGCTGCTCGTCCTCCCTTACCGCTGTCCTCTGTGCATTTCAGTCACCTGCCAAATATTGACCATCTAACGAGGGGAAGAGTTTGGCTCTTTCACCGTACCAGGTGAAAGGCAGGCTCCTCTCACCTTTCTTCTAACAGTGACCGCAGGGGAAAAACCTTGTGTCAGGCCTTCCAGCACAAAATACAGAGCAAAACTTGATGTGTGTTCACATAAATGGGTTGTCACGGGTACACACTTTGTGCCTGTTGTATTAAAATTTCAGGGTGATCAGCAATGGAGTATAATGAATGTTCTGAAAGCTCGGTTGCTTAACTGAACCAAGTCTCTCCAACACAACTGGACATACACCTGGATGCAAGTCAGGGATAATAAAAAAAATAAGATCTTCAACAAGTAAACACTCCAAATCCAAGTAATGGTTCAGCTCATGAAATCAAGGCTAGAAGTCTTTTTTTGCACACTAAATATGTTAGTTGTCTTTGAACACCCCAGTGTAAGTCACACCAGCTGTAAGCAAACACGGCCACACTAACTGGACACCTAAACAAGACTCAGTTCTGCTTCTTTTTTTCTGGAAATTCTATGATTTGTTTCTCCTTGAAGAAATACTTATTCCAGCATCAGTATAAATACAATGAGGGAACTCCAAGCACTGGTATGACCATATATCCTTCCGCATCTTAGCAAAAAGTTTTGGGCCCACAGAGTTTCACCCTTGTAACAGAGACTTTCAGAACCTTGAGGACTGCAGCAGCACAGGGATACTCCTGAGGCTGCAAATGCCCAGGACTCAGTGTCAGGAGTCTCCTGGCTGTCAGACACTGACTCTATCCCTGTCTGACCTGGCACATGTGTGTATTAATATGCAAAGACACGCTTTGGATCTAAACATACCCTTTCGACTGATCTGTTTGCAAGATGGACTCATGACAGAAACAGATTCAATAAGAAGGGCTCTCTGTCCCAAATCAACTATCATCAAATGTGGGTGCAGAAGATTTTAATTAGTAGTTTATTAAGAAACACTTCATTAACGAGACAGAGAGGAAGAGAGAAAGAACAAAGCAGTCTTACCTCTTGAATCATTAAAAGAACGAATCCACAAATGCTGACAAATTTCTTCTAATTAGTCTTTAGTAAACAGGTGATGCCTCATTAAAAAAGGAAAAAAGAAAACAACACCCAACAAACAAACCCCCAAAATATGCATTCTGTTGTGTATGCCATAGACATTCCTGAGGGCAGAGAACCGTTCCCTTCTGAGGTTCCCAAGGTTACTTATAGAGACAATTATCATCATTTCTTTGCAGTTCACCTGAAAAAGTTTCTTAAAGGTCCTAAAAGGATATCACCTATATTTTACCGTTAGTGACTCAGTCATTCTTGATCTCTCCCTAATCAATGGCATCACTTATGCACACTTTGATAGGCACAAGACGAAACTCTACAGTTGAAACCCTGATTTCCTGAAATCAACAGAATTTTTCTATCCATTTTACCAGGTTCAGGATTTCAACCTAAAGCTTTGAAGACAAGTTACTCACTCCTGTGCAGAGGCCTAACACAGTGTCTGTGTGCCTTAAATTCCTCTTAAATCTGGTCTGGGGCTCTGGTAATGTATCTGGTAATCCCCTGAACAATAGCAAACTTGTCCCCAGAAAGTAATAGAGCCTCATACATCTATGGCATATTTTGAAACACAAAATTCTACAGAAAGAGCTACAAGTCTGCTTTTCCTTCAGTCAAGACTGTGTACCCTGTATGTGCACCTAGTTAGCAGCCTGCACTTGTATTTAGCCCTGTGCTGAATGCCAAAATCTGTTTCCTACTTACACTCCAGTATCATTTACAGACACTGCGGTATCAGCTTCATGGATTACAAATGTGCTACCCTGGCTCCCTTGTTTAACAACTAGCCTCAGGAACAAACTTTTCCTTCTGTTCAGGGAAAAAAAAAAAGGCAGGAAAATATCTTTATATAAACCAGTTGTCTAGACAGCATGCATTATAATGGACCAAAACATTCTCTTCCATATAGATTTCTGATTATCCTTTGATTGAATAAGTAGGGAGAACCCCCAAAAACTTAGTATTTTTGTATTATATATTCAAGTGATATGTTGTACACTTCAGAGTCAATCTAAATTGCCATACAAGAAACATCAGTGAACTCACTGGGCAACTCTGCAATGCTGCATATATCTCATTTGTACAACTCCAATCTCCTGGAATGAACTGGTCCATCCCTCTTTCACAAGTTTTCCNACCAAACTTCAGGATACGGCACTGTGGCTTTGTACTATTTCCTGTATCAATTTTTATTTATTCACATTATATAGTTTAAGCTTCTCTGTGTTGTGTTATTTTCCAGCTGCAATCATCACCTAAAACCACAAGATAAATTACCAGATTCAGAAACATAAACAAAGTCTAAACACAGTCTGTCGTTTGCTGGATAACTGCTTCCTCTTATAGTGCTCTTCCCCAAACTCTGAGGGCTCCCAGCCCCACCGGTGGGTCTCTTCTAATTACCAGCCTTCAAAGACTCTCCTGTTTCTCTGCTTCAGTGATGAGGGTGGTACTGACACTGAAGTCACCAATGCACGTACGTGCTGTGAGTGCTCTAGTCAGAGCAGCACAAAGTACCTAACCTCTTGGCCATGCTTTCCTGCAGGCACCATTACCAAAGACAGGTCTCTGCTTTGTTTATAACCGTATCTTAACTAAAATTAGTTAATTACTGAGCTTCTTACTGTGTGAGAAAATAGTTGGTCACCAAACTGACAGTGATAGGGATGGGATAACAAGAAGTAGTTAATCACTTCAAGGTTCTCTCATATGTCAAAATATGTACTCCTAAACTAATTACGACAGAGCTGTGGTTGCTTCAAAGGACATACTTATCATCCTCAAGAAGCTGGCAAACTTACAGTGAACTTAAGGATAATGTGAAGAAGGGTATCCCTTACCCAAATGATCACTGAGGAACTGAATGCTTGCACAGCAGCATTTGCTGATGCTGCAAATTTAATACAGATATGCAAAAGAGCTACTCAGTCATCCTAATGAGTATATAAGACTAGGTGGAGTTATGTATTAGGTAGGCAGAATAATGAGAACCTTTTCTGTATAAATAATGGGTGAATGTCCGCAGTAAGGTGTACTAGATCTGTGGATTTCCACCTAGCACCCAACGTCGAATAAAGCAGTGTCTCCTCTCTAAACTGCTTCTGTTTTCAAAAGGTTTTGTTTCAGGTAACAGCACCAGGTTTTATCTTGTCCCACCTGTGTGGCCAGCAGGACTTCAAGACATTCTGGATATGTCTCCCATGGGACTGATCCTCAGGCCATAGCATCCCGCATCCCTACTATGATTATTCAGCAGACTCAAGACTGTTTTAAGTCTTCACCGTCGATACACAGCATGACCCCAAATAGATTTTCCACAACAAGCTATTCTCTAGCCACAGGAATAGAATGGGAACATAACAAAAGGGTGAGGTGTTAAAAATAGCCAGCTTACAGTAAAATGTGTTTCTTTTTAATTGAAGACAAAATACAACAAGGGGTGGACCAGGGCCAGTATCTTTGTGAAGAACAAGTCTCAGGTATACAGTTTATGACCTAAGCCATCATTGCCATGTGAATATCTGAGGAGCATTGCATGGATCCACAAGAGTCCATGGGCTATAAGCTGAAAAACATGAAAAACATGGAATAATTTAGGTCAGGAGTAGCCTCTGGAGGTCACTCCAAAATATCCACTGCTCTCCTTTCATCCAGTGAGCCCGTCATCTCTTCAGAGGGTGCATTCAATTTCTTCAGATGCTATTCACCCTTGGCAAATCCACGCTGGGTGTTTCAGTCATTACCTTACCATCTGTGAGCCTGTTCATGGCTTCCATTTGCCCTGTCCCAGGGACTGAGGAGAGCCTGACTGGCCTCCATCCTCCTTCCTGAAGACAGGTGTGACATTTTGTTTATTTCCAGTCCTCAGGAGCCTCCCTGATCTGCATAACCTTTCAAAGGTGACAGAGAGAGGCAACTCCCTCAGCACCTTCAGATGCATCCTATCTTGCCACACATAAACCCGGGTACAATCTGTATATTTAATAAAGGAACTGTCTGTAAGGCTTTCACCTCACAGACTGCCCATTTAAGACATGACCACCTGCCTTTACAAAAAACCCCATGTTCTTATTTGGTTAAGCATACCTGAAAATGTAAGGAACAGATATAAACCTGCTTTAAGAGCATATTATGTAGATTGAGTGCATTGCAGGCATCCCAGCCCCCTGAGTATGAGGTCTGCTCAGCTTCCTATTTACCTCTTCCAATTTTTTTTCTTTACTTCTGGTTTTATCTGTCCCAAAGCTTGGGGATTTTTTTTTTCCATCCTTTTCTTTTTTTTTTTTTTTTCTTTTTTTTCTTCATTTTTTAACCCTTACAACACCACTCCTACTAATGTTGCAAACTGTACCCCTCAGCTCAGGAAGCCTAAAATGAGCTTTCACCAGGCCACAGAAATGAAGATATCGTTGTAGTTAACCTTTTGTAATCGTATGAAAAACAAGCTAAGAACAAAACCCGTAACACCTAACTCTTCCATCCTCAAAAAAAAGTAACAAGCAACTTTCCTTTTTGTGGAACGGTATTCAGTTGTAAATAAACTTTTTGTGGTAACAGTTGTGTCAATACTAGTGTTGCAATAACCTGGTCCTGGCACAGGAGACATCCAGACGATGGCATTACGGTAATTGTAAATCCCCGCGTCTTAACTGTGGGAAGCCCTTTATCTCCTCTATCCAATGCTGCAAAGAGGCAATGCAGAATCCCTCCCTCGGCTCCGCACCCACGGACACCCGTTCCTCCACAGCACGGCCCCACGGCGTGACTTGAAAGCGACCAAGGAAAGGACAGAGCCTGCGTGAGCCCCAAGTGACAGTCTCGGTGTAAACCAGCCACAAATTCAGCGATGCTAATGCTCAGCTGTCTCCCCAGTCTGAGCCTCCAGGGCTGAACCTGAGGCAGGACCACAGAGGTTAACTGGAAGATGTTGAGCCTGTTGGTCTGGATAGACCTCGCGGCCGTGAAGATGTCTTAACGTGAGACGGTGTTAATGGCCGCCATCAATCAGGGCTTTGATCTCTAGACAGTATTAGATCTTGTCTCCAGGCAATGACAGTACTTATACGTAATGGGCATGCTAACAGCCTGCATTCAGGCGACATGAAAGCGGCAGAAGAATCCTTCAATGGACTGAGATAACGAGACAATAGAAGCTACTGCCCAAGGCAATTGTGCACAAGATAAAACCTAAGTAAAGCGATACTTTTAATATCCCCAACGACCTTATTTGAAAAAAAATGTTTAATTCGTTCTCCGTTTACCCAGGGAAAAAAAAAGTCAGCATATCCATTAGCTCCAAACGTATCAGAAATCACCTAAAAGAAAATTCACAGGAGAGCCATCATGGCCTAATAACGCAAGGGCAACGCTACTGCTCTTGCCTCCAGGATCTGTGGACAACCGAGCCACCTCCTGTTACCCAGGCCAAGCACCCTGCGAAACCAAGGCAGCTCTCAGCCGCACTCGACAACTGACTAACGTGGACATCTAACATCCTCCAGAAACAGGAGGGCTGAAAAGTAAAGTGAAGAGATGCCGAATGGCTGTGCGAGAGCCGGGCTGTTCTTGGCATTGGACGGCAGGCAGATTCAATGCTGCTCTCGAGCCTTCCAGCATACTTCCCACACGGGCCTTCCCTTGTCCCCATGTCACAGGTCCCTCTCTGTACCCCCTTACCCCAGCAGATAAAAGCCAGCTGCTGGAGGCAAGTCCTTAGGCAGCCACTTTGCCAGAGAGACACAACAGGCTGCTTGGGTTTTGTGTTGGGCGTCAAGTTAATCTTTTTTCCTCCTATTTGTTCAGGGCCTGCTGGTTTTGCCAATATTTCAAAAAGAAAATCTTAGACTTTAGCGTGGAGTAGTAAAATACTTACCAGAAAGCTCAAAATCAACCCCAGTCTATGAATGCAAGAGAAGCTGTATCAATGAACAAGAACAAAAATCTCCCCACAACAACCCAACAAAACAATTGAGAGAAAGCAAATTAACTCATATTTCTCTTTTATCTCATGTGGTTTCCTCTGTCAAAAAAATAAAATAAATAAAAAAAACAACTCCTAGTTCTACATAATGAAACTGAGATTCTCAAGCCATATAAATATCACCAGTAATTAATGTTATAACAAAATACTACTAATGTATACAATTTTTAAAAGAGAAAAGGCAATGACAAGTTTTTTACTATGTTTCTAGAAGCCTAAGGCATAGATTTATTTAAAATACACTGTAACACGATTATTTGCTCAGAATTACTACACAGCTATCATCTCTCATAAAATCGAATGATTAACAAGGAAAAACAAACTTACTTAGCAAAGGAAAAGCTCTGTCACAACACTGTATTTTAGGCACAACACTGTATTTTTAAAGTCTCCCCAAAACATACTGGAAGTGCCAAATCTATGCTTGACACATAATTCATACAGCTCTGCTAAGAAATGAGTGAAAGCCGGCAGCGCTAGGGATGGAGGCGTGCAAATACCAGCTGAAGATATCTTTGTGGGAAAGTGCCATTCTGCTTGTGTAACCAGAGGAGGCCCAGAATTCTCACCAAGAACAATTACATTCTCTACCGCAGTCGCAATGATCTGATTAATTCAATCTGGTTGATAGATGTCGCTAGCAATTTTTATTAGCAACTTGGCCTCATTGCATTTGCAGACATGACATTAATGCTTTTTGGGGGCTGTGCCATGTCAAAAGAGCAGGATTTGTGCCTGACCTCTGTCTGAGACAGTCATCCACATAACATGTCAGGAGGGAAGCTTGCTGAACACCTCGTGCCCTTAAAAAAGCTATTCCAGGAAGAACCAGTCACCATACAAGTTATTTCTACACCTCCCTACTGCAATTGCCTGTCCTACATGAATTCCATAGGTTAATAGGAATGATCTCATTTGGAGCACAAAACTAAATGAGAAAGTAGAACTAAAATATCCGGCAAGGAATAACTCACAAAAAAAGCCCTGGGATGTTTGCTTAAGGTTGAAAATCTTTTCAGGCTGAGTGTCAGGGTTCTGCATACTTTTGCAGCCAGTCAGAATCTTTGTGGTTGCTCCAATGACACATACAATAAACAAGACATGGACTTCTTTTTTATTTTAAATGATCTTTCCAATATTCAACTCCTGTTGCACACTTAGAGATTGAGGATCGCTCATCACCTCACTTCAGCTCATTTTGCATCATCACATGAATTTCCAGCCTGCTGCGTCTGCAGACCTCATCACCATTTAAAACTACAACCAAACCCTGAAGGCCCAACTGTGTGCCTGGAGGGCAGAATATAGCTATGCCTAAATTTGTTGGATGCTGAGAAGAGACTTTATCTAAGGGACAGTCAACTGCCCCAGTCTTTGGGAGTGACCTCTGCACGGGCCGTGAGGCAGAGCCCACATCTAGCTCCCTCTGCTCCCCAGGCACTAGCAACATGCTCTGTGTGAGCCAGAATGGATCTTGTTCCAGCTTCATCCTGCCAGGATGGTTCTGGGTGGAAAGAGAAAGGAAGGTCCTCAGCAACCTTCTCCCTCATACAACCAGTCTGAGGCTAGAAGCAGTTTCTCCCTGAATCCAGTGTCCGTTTGGGCCAGCATCAGTTATGCCTGATAGCCCTCCAAGGGATAAGCAGGGTTAGGCAATCCTCAAACTGAGCTGTAGATTTTGTTGCCATGAGTAAATAAAATGCTTCCTTGTGCCACACAGCTTGTTTTGCAGTTGTTCTCCATGACTTGCAATTGAATGTAACGGCGATGATGGGCGCATTAGAGCGGAGCACTGGAGACTGGAGACCCTGCTTTATTAGTGTGACTGACAGATCACACTACCACAGCCTGAGCGGATTCTCTGTACCATCTTATCTTCCCAGTAAGGTTAAACACAGCTCTGGAGAGACCATTTCATGGGTGAGAGACTAGTGTTTACCTTATTATTCTCTACCTTTCAGCCCCTGTGCCACGGCTGCTACTACAGCAGCTCATTAGCATTAATTGGTATAGTCTTTTATGACACGCTTGACCAGTAGAAACCATTCCTGTATCACCACTTCATTCAAGAGCACAGATGCCACCCAGAGCCACCAGCCAGAATTAGTTCTGGGCTATTGACCACAGTGGAAAAGCTTGATATTCTCTTGTTAATTCAATGAGCCCTTACTAGCATAATTGCAGCATATTAGCTCAAATAAGTGTAATATTACTTTTCCTAGCAGTATTTTTCTTTCTTTTTTTAGTAACATTCAGTGTTCAGTCCTAGTTATATTCTCTACAGAATCACAGAAAAGTATTTGAACTCTCAAGAACAAATAGTAAGTATTTCTGTAAATTCAAAATACCATAACACTAAGTTAACATTACACAAACAAACAAACAAAAACATTGACATAGGTCCTGCAGTTTAGTATTTCAGAAGAAAAGAGTTTTGCTACAGGACATGAATGGTTATAATATATGAGATTGTACGGTGAGTTGCCGTTCACCTTCTCACAATGTAGGAGAGATGTAGAATGTTTTCCTTATATACTCCCTGGCTGCACCAATAAGGTCACCTCATATAATAGACAATAAACAAACTCTAAGAAATCATGAAAATCTGCAACTTCAGGACATCAAAAACATCAGTTCAAGCTCTTGTCTCATGGTTCACAGGCCAACTAAAGATCTTACTCAGCTCTCTACCAAAAAAAAAAAAAATAAAAAGAGGAAAATGAGGTTCAGAGACTCCTGATATATTCACAAGCAACTCCTTCCACGCCCCATAAGTCCATATTTTAAGGAGATAAATAGTCAAAATCTGTTTATTTAATTGACATTGTACAATATCAGAATGAGCAAAATTATATCCTAAAAAACTAATAACCGTCTATTACAACCCATCCCTCTTAGTCATAAATACTGTGTAATACCTCAAAGTTATTGCCTTCTGACTCTCATATGCCCATAATACAAGAAATTGGCTTCTGCCTTAGGCCACCCCCAGTTAACTACTTCTAGTTCCTCAGTACTTTTGTTCCTCCTCCAGTACTGCTCCTTGGAAGGACTTAAGTACACTGCTAAATCTCCACCAAGCTGCTGCCTAAGTTTCTCACTGTCCTGCCTATGCACTGCTGAGCAGGGTAGGAGAAGCTGGGGCTGTTGCCTGCCCAGCACATAAGCTGGGCCCACAGCTCCAAGCTCCTGGTGGTCTGATGTGGTAAACACACATGCTATGGCCAAGCTTTGCAGAGAAGCAAAGGGTGATGTGGACGCAGAGACAGTTCTGCACAGGCAGCATTTGCACCTTAACGTCTGCAGCTCGATCCACACTCAGTTGATCTCCTTAAATGCAAACCCAGATATCTACAGGCAGGGCAGGTGCCTTCAGACCAGCCTCCTGGGCTGGTTCTCGCTCCCACAGGGCCAGCTCCAGCACAGCACGGACACGCTCACCCTTCCCTCTGGGCTGCTTATCCCCATGTCTGCTGCAGCAGCATCACAGGCTAGAAATCCTCTGGAGTGGGGACTGTAACTCTTGTCCCATTTGCAATGCATCAACGCACTGGTTCACTTATGGGTCTCCCAGAAGCCACAATAAGTAAGAGTTTCATCACTTAGTGTTACTTGTAGACTCCTAAACAAGATAGCTACTGGAAAGACACTGTGTTCATTCAAGATACTGTCATTGCTTAATAAAGTAATCTTATAATTAGATAGAATCAGTCAGCATTTTAAACTGAAGAAGTAAATCACATGCTTTAATAATGTCAGGGTGTCCTCACTATCAAATTCCAGTAAGTTCCCAATACTTGAGAAACTTTGCATGATGAGGGAAGTAGTTAATTCATTATGTTCTCATTAGTAACATATTCAGAGGTAAGGTATTCTTAATCAAAATCTAAAGTTTGAGAACAGAACATACAGAAGTATTTTTAAATTTTGGAATGAGCCCCTTTTCCACACTTACATCCCTTTTCTACATACCGGGAATAGTTTATGTTCATATTCACCAATGCTATGGAAATGACAGCATTTATTTACACGATAGAGCTTGTCTCTCTAGAAGTTGTACTTTCATACTGTCAATCCAGTGCAGGAGCTGTAACAGAAGACCTACGCTTACATCTTCAAAAAGTATTTTTGCTGCCACATTAATGTTACAGCGGAAGTTAAAAACTCTTTGATATGATTACACATCAGCACAGGGCAGATGTCTATGGATGGGTTTGGGTGGGTGGCTGTGAAACTGCAACAACCATGCACCCATGTGCAAGAAAAGTACTGGGTGAAGAGGTTTATTTCTTTTACAGCTGCTGATCACTTTGAGCAGCAACCAGAACCTAATTGTGCCAGTTTGTGCCTGGAGTGGTCAGATCCTGACCCACAAACTTAGTAGAAATTCACACGTGGTGCTCTCGTTACACATTTTTATTGGAACAGAGGTCAGTGGTCTCCAAGAGGGCACATGTTAGCTCTGCCAGCAGTACAAGTTGTTCTTTCCTAGGCTAGCTTCCATACAGAAAAGTAGGTGGGCTGAATTCTTTCACAGAATCACAGAATGATAAGGGATTAGATGAGACTCTGGAGATCATCTAGGCCAACCCCCTTGCCAAAGCCATTCCACCTGGAGCAGGTTGCACAGGAATGTGTTCAGGTTGGTTTTGAATGTCTCCAGTGATAGAGATCTCACCACCTCTCTGGGCAGCCTGTTCCAGTGCTCTCCCATCCTCAAGTAAGTTCCTCCTCATGTTTAGATGAAACTTCATATGTTCAAGTTTGTGCCTGTTACCTCTTGTCCTGGCTTGTCTTTCCCAAGTGTCGATCAAGGTTAGGTTTTTTTAAAGGAAAAAATAACACACCAAGTAAATAATTATTAAAAAATACTTGTTAATTAGAAACCATCACCACTTGGAGGGCTCAAAAGCAGATGTGAACACCATTTGGGCCCCACAGTGGTAAACAGCTAGAGGGAGCAGAATTAAATACTTCCAATTAAGTTGGCAAATTATTCAAGTTGTCAGAGGAATTCCAGTTCACTGATTCAAGCCGTGAAGTCAGGGCGGGTCATTTACTGTTCCACTGTCAGTGGAAAAATCTGTTGGGACAAGAAGTCGGGGAAGAAACAAGCAAGTTGCATCTCCTTGTCTTCCACCTCTATCTCTGCTCCAGCAGTGCACTTCCAGGTATCCTGCCTGGAAAGTAGGGAGCCGTTGGGCTGTCCCCAAGATAATTCCATGCTCCTACTTAAATCACAGTAATTCCTAACACAACACCTTTATGCAGGTGAAGGCAATTTCTCCCTGACCTCATACAGCCTACTGAACAACATTGTGAAGAAATGATGGTCCAGATTCTGCTTAAAGCTGTGATGAAGAAAACTCAGAGTAAACTTTATGAACACTGACAGCTTTTGCAGATTTATATCTTTACCTAGAGATCATGACTGAATGTACTAGTGTAGATTATATTTGTATTATGCATAAAAGAATTACACATTTTTGTGTCTGCTCCCAAGTTTTTTGAACCTTACTTGTTTTTAAGTTACCTGCATTCATAAATTCTACATGGCTAAACACAAAGCATTTAATCTAATTTGATAATCAGATTTGTAGGCACTGATATTTTGAAGTGTTTAACTGGGTAACAGCTAATTTCTCTGTGGGATGTGCAATCCACTAACTACCCTCTCCTCCTCCCAAACTGGCAGCATATAAATATCTGCTGCATTTGAAAAACTCTTAAATCACTAGCCATTAAGAATCACTAATCACTTGACTGGTGTCATACATAATTTATTATGAAGAGATAATTGCAGCCCGCATCAGACCATGTCTGTGAACTCTGAAACTGTTGGGGTTTCTTCCCAACGTCAGTGACTTCTGCAGGGATTTCCAGTTGGCACAAACTCCCAGGCTGCCAGTACTGCCATTTACCAGGCAATTTCACTTCTCTGGATAGGACAGTCTGCCCTCACACATCCATACAGTTGTTCACAGACAATGGTCAGAAATTCCAGTTGGAATCAGGAACAAGGAATGTTATAAAACAGCAGAGCAGATAATCTGTCTTGCAAAGGAACTAATGTACCTACTGGTACTGTCAGCATTATGAAAATGAGGGGGATCAGCATTCATACAACCGAGGAAAGCCACCCATGGTGACAGTGACTAAATTTGAAGTTCATGGGAGTAGTTGAGTTCCCTTAAACAGGAATTTGTGTTTAATTCAATACGAAACTTTGAGCATTGTGGAACTGAAAGACAGACATTTGATTTCTAAAGAAATGAAACTATCTCATTGATTTCAGCAGCCTACTTGGAAGGGTCCTGCTAAGAAAGGTGGTGGCAGTTGTTTGATCCTCCTTATGCCAGTGAAATAAAATCTCCTGAAACAAAAATTTAAACCAAATTGAGATGAATAGAAATGATCTGTACTGAATAGTTTGAGCTGAACCTGTTCATGCAGTGTTGATGACAGTGGGATTACAACTGTTCACTGGATCACAGCCTAAACAGACAAAAACTATTCTCATGAAGATGGCTTTGAATCAGTCACTAAAATACAACAAGATAAAAGTACATTTAAATCCTCTATCCACCAACAAATGTCAGAGCTGTTTACAAAGTATGCTTCTCTCTGGTTGTGTTTACTAAGAGAAGGAAGACATTTTAGAATGTCTGTATCTTGCATACAATCCCACTTTTTCAAGTGGAAGAAGATTACTCCAAAAATCACAGAAAATAACAAAATAGCATCTAAAAGACTCTCACAAACTTTAAGGCACGTAGCACAAGTTATAGAGTTTGTAGAAGCTTACAGAAAGAAAGCATAATTCTCTGTCAGTTGTTTGCTGTGAATTTAAAGCTGATAAAAAAACCAAAAAACTCAATCCCAAACCACAGGAAGAAAAAGGCAAACAAAAAAAGAGTCCCCTTCTCTGGAGACCTTCAAGACCTGCCTGGATGCAGTCCTGAGTACTGTGCTCCAGGCAATCCTGCTTCAGCAGGGGAGTTGGACTAGATCTCTAGAGGTCCCTTCCAACTCTGACAATTCCGTGACAATTGCACTTTAACTAAATACCCTGTTTTTATTAACAAACATGAATGTAGCTAAAGAGGAAAATATTTTAAAACTTTAATCATTTTGGATCACCTTTATCACCGCTTCCTTAATATGCTGTGTTGTAAGGGACTCCTGTTTATTTAATTTTCTCTTTCTCTGATGGTAGACTGCATGACAACAGCTTTTCCATTATGCTAATACATCCAGAGTGTTAGCAAACAACTAACACGAAGTCAGCTAACTCCTCAGTTGCAAATATCTTCTTTTATTAATATGAATTCCCCCACTAGGATGGGATCACATTCCTAGCAACTTTTCTACATAAATCACTCCAGCAGGATCATCACAGATGTCACATATAAATTAGATTTCCTTTCAAATAACATTACTTGCTGCTAAATAACCTAGATTCAAACTGGCATCAACAACAATTAATATATTTATCCCATATGCCTTGGGGTTTCACATAAATAACACTAGGCTGATATTTGTCAGGATATTGCTCTGACTCTTCTCTCATCTGTGCTGTATCAGAAGTAAACAAGCTGAAAGAGATGGATCCTTTGCCATAACCTGAACACGCCTCCTCAAAAAACACACAAATTGCAAAGAATTCTAAAAGCAACTCATTCTTCTCCCCTCTCCCCCCCCCAAAATAGTTCAGAAAAACCTCCGTACATAGATTCTGTCTTTGTGATGGATCTTACAGCAGACATATGTTAAATCTACCGGAAGATCTATATCTGCTAACCTAGGGAGGAAAATTACACTTTATGTTTTATGGCAGGGTTTATCTGCAAGTCACTGTTGAACAGCAACAACCCTGGCAGCAAACCCTGCATTCTATGCTATCACCTGGTGGCACTGTTACACAGTCTTCTTTCCACATCTCTGCTTTCTCTTCCCAGCTCCCAGGAAGGCACATCCTGCTGTGGTGACCCTGGGGTTCCGCAGAGCCACAGCAGGAAGGTTCGGGAAGAAGGAATCCAACTGACCTGGACGCTGGCTTTTGCTTTGGTCTTAAAACCAGAGATGCCCTCCCCAAATGGGGACGTTGTTGCCTTGGCAGTTGGGAAGAACACATATCTAAATGACAACTCAAGGCTGCTGTTGGTATAAATAATAGCAATTGGCATATACAGTCCATATTTCTGATATTTCTGCCTTAAGCAACAAGCTAGCAAGCTACCTCAATACCTGGGAGGTTTCAGTGGGATAAATACCAGAGGAAAGCTGCAGCATTACTGCAGATGGTTTTAAGAGAACTTGTTTCATTGAGCAGATGAACACAAAGATCATGGAATATAACTCCCAGAAAATAATAATAATTGCAAATATTAACAACTGGTCCTGCTTGTAGTAATAATGTTTTTTTCACTGTTACCTTCAGCAAAGATAGAACAATCTAAATATTATGCTAAAAAAACCTTAAAACAAAACACAAACTCACCATAATGTGTATCTTCTGTCTCCCAGAGATGGCATACTAATTTACAGGTAGTTTATGAACATTTGACTGGAACATCATTTGTGCTGTTAAGTAACAGACACCTCTTCAATGTATGAGGTTAGATACCACTGTACATCATTTTGCATTCATAGATGCTGTGTGCATTAGTTAGAAAAACATTGAAGCCTCTAGCGACTAAAAATCAAATCATATTTATTTTTTTCCTCTCTATTTTTACATCCTATTCATGCATAAGTTGCCCTGACAGTAGGAAAGTCCATAGGTGGGCGGTACCTAAATCATGCTAAATGTTTCCACCTTCCACCCCACCCACAGGAGTGTGACTGAAGAAAAGCACTTCTTATCAATAGATTTAATATAAGATTTCTGTACTTTTACTAGCTAGAGATTCTCTCCCTGTTCTTTAAAATTAAAACTGTCTTAATACCAAATGTGACTGACAGGAATGTCATCAGCAGAACAAGAATCAGAAGTCCACTGGCTGATTTTATTAACGGAACATTGGATTATGGCACAAGACAGGGCTTTTCTATTATACCGCATCATTATTCAAGCTATTCTCAAGTGGACTTTTTGTTAGCCCCTTACCTCTGCACTCCCTGGGTTTCTTTCTCATTTCCCTCCCACCCTTTCACTGCTTTCTTCTTGAATTGATCCTTCACTGACCCCTGTATCCTTCATACCTGCTGTGCTGCCCACTCCTTGTCTCCAGCACCTTTACCTCTGCTATCAGGTAGCTCTTCCTGTACCCAAGCAGAGCTTATTAACTCATGGTTTATTCAGATGAATTATAGATCCCTCATACATATGATTTCAATCTTATAAAACCATCTCTCAGCCTTTCTTTACTAAGTAATACAGATACAAGGTGTAATAAAGAATTGTTTTTTCTCTCCCAATGTAAAACAGCTTCACGATTTATGTATCGAAAATAAAATTAAACATCTTGGCTTTAAGCTGTCCCTAACTGTCATTTAGCAACCCCCTGTCTCCAAAAGACACAACAATTAAATAATTACAAATTAACTTACGTCATGTGTTCTTGCCAGTGTAAAGAAAAACATTTAATGTCCTGAAGAAACTGGGAAAATAGCCAAAACAAAATGAAGTTATACTCTTCCTGTCTCTGACAAATGAAATAAGAAAATCAATTTGACGGTGTTTACGGCAGTAAAATAGTGAAGGAGATGGGGCTTCTAAAAGACCGTCAAATGCAGGAGCCCTGTTCAATGAATACTGAGGCATTGAGCTGAACCCAATCCACTCTTATAAATGGAGCTTATTGGAAGAAGTGTTTTCTGGCAGGTTAGTTAGAATCAAATGTAATAAGGATGTGCTATTCCTAAGAATATGCCATTCCACCAGATGTATTCTCATTTAAAAAGCTAATCCTTCAGAATAAACTTGTAATGGAAAAACATATTCTTCCTCTCTTGCAAGAGACTGCTGTAGGGTTTGAGCTGAGCATTTTACTTCTCAAATTATCTCTCTTAGACCTCATACTTTTTCTTGTGAAGAGTTACAATCCCATCGGTGACCCTTAAAGAGGAATGTAGTATGTAAAAAAGGCCAAACTACTTGGCTTGCTTGGCTTGGCTTGTTTTCCAGCAGACAATGGAATCTTTCCTAATAAGAAATAAGTTTTATCTTTTACAACACTTACATAATTCTCTTCTATCTGACAGGTTTGGGATGTATGTATTAATATTTAAAAAAACCAAACCCCACGACAAATCCGTACAGGTTTAGATCAGTGCCAGGTAACACAAAAACATTGTCCTACTTTAACCAAAACCCATCAAATCCATCTCAACTGTGGATGATGTAGTTGCAGCCCCCCAGGGATTAATCTTTTTCTACCAGAGCTGAGTTTGGGCCACACCACTAGACTTTTTGTTAGCTCAGTCAGCAGTGGTGCCATTCAGTATTTTCTCAGGATTCACGATGGCAACCGTTTCTCTCTGAGATCCCAGCAGTTTTCAATATCCAGCTGATGTTAACTTTAGCAGCTATCTTGGGAAGTCTTGACTTGTGGACACTCAGTGTCTCAAGCTTTATTAAAAAAAGAGTTTCTTGTTCTTAGATAGAACCTTTCTCATTTAATTTGAAGAATGAATTTAAGCCAATTTCTCAAAACATCACATAATTTTCCTAGTACATTTTAGTTGTATGTTTTGAAAAACAAAGGACCTATTTTATCTCAGACTTATTCAGAGCAAGAGTATCAGAAACTTGGCAAACTAGAGAATAACCAATATTAGCACTGTTTCACATAGAAATAAAAAAGGTACAAAGTAAGTTAAACTGTACGTAGATGACAGAAGCACCTAATTACATACCCAAGTGGTCACAGATGTTCTTAAACAAATGTATGGCTGAAGTACCTGAGAAACTGCAAGTCAACAAGTCTTACAACAAATCATGTTTGCCACATTTCCATTGGCCGAGGATAGAGACTGTCATTCTATCTTCTGTAAATTAAAAGAATAAAAGAATCCCTCAAGCATATTAATTAATGAGATTCATTGGAAACATAGTGGGCTGCTGCTGCTATTTAGTTTTCATGGAATATCTGGCCAATTAGTATCCAGATTTATAAAAAGGCTTCTTTCATAAATGTTGAATATTTTATGCTTGTAAAGTCTTTGCATACTCCTGTGTGCATACTAATGCTCTGTAATTGTGCAGTCCTCAACAGTACAATAACTCCACGATAAAATCCAACTGGTCTTCCTGGCCCAAGATAAAAAGCAGAGTTTAGCAACAGCACTCAGTTCCTATAGGGTTTTGGGGAGAAGAGCATAATAACAAACCAGTTTGTTAAAATCCAAAAGGACCTTCACAATAAGGTGTCCCAGAGATGAACCTAACACAGCAGCTCTGTCTCCTGAAAATTGCATCTTGTTCTTATTTATCTAGCAATATAAAGAAAAAAATTAGTTGAAAAAAAAAGAAAAAATAGGCAGCAGAAGAGGAAGCTTTTTAAACACCTTGTTTGGAGCCCAGTATGTGCTGAGAGATATCTGGTAGCCCCTCATGCCCAGGACCCAGAAATATTAAACAGTGGGTAGGGTCTGTAGCAGTGGAACAGGAATGGCTTGAATTAGATCGCTGTCAGACTGGCAGGAAAGTATTCCATTTGCAGGGGAGGGACAGTCCCTCCAGCCCCAGCACAGGCCACCTTCCCTCCACATAACCACAGCTTATGGTGACAAGACTGGTTGTGCCTCTCACACTCGGGGTCAGGGAGGGTTGAAAGTTGTATGGTATTACCCACTCACAGCATCAGTGGATCTGGCCACTTGGTCACTGTGATCCAAACTGATTCCTGCTTTTGTTAGCTATTCTAGAATAAGTAACATCAGACTTTGATTCTAGCTTTCGTGCTTACATATATGTTGTATGGAAGGATATTTACTGACTTCATCTCCGTGTTTGCTTCAGATGGATGGGAAGTCACTTTCCAAACTGAGATTACCTGTAGTATGTGTGCACCAGTCCCCAGAATGTCTTTTTCCACACGGGCCCTCCATCCCTGCAGGCTGTTATAGGGATTTAAAGAAAGCTTAAGGAAACAAATGAAAAATATGCCAAGACGTTTAGCACTATTAATAAACTTGGGTCTCTGACTAACACCCAAAAATCATAGCTTTCATAATACATACACAGATCCCGAAACCAGAAATATCAGACTCCCCTTGCACTAACAAGTCTTAATTCTTCCTTTTAATTAAAAAATAATATCAAATTATCAAGCTGCCTGGAAATCTCACATTTGACTTCAGAATGAAGAAAATATGAATAATCACAACAGGTGCTTTGGTGTGATAATATTGCCTCTTCTCATATAGAACTTTACTAGATAAAATAACTGGAAACCAATGTAATCTAAAAGCCCATGATTAAGACTGCAAAATTTGGGCCATTATAAGTGGCTGAGAAGAACATTCTCTGCTGATGAAAGGGCTAAGCTAGGAATAGCTTTCTGCCTGTGGCAAGAAACCTCACATCCTCAAATTTCAAGCTTGAATCAGGCTGGGAAGAACCTCAGGAGATCTGAAGTCTAATCACCTGCTTAAAGCAGGGTCACCTATGAGATCAGACCAGGCTGTTCAGGGCTTTACCCTGTTGGGTCTTGAAAAGCTTTAAAGACGGAGACCACACAACCGCACGCAACCTAGTGCATTGCTTGACTCTCCCCATGGGAAGAAGTTTCTCCTTGTATCAAGTCTAAACCTCATATTTCAGTGTATGCCAATTGTCACCCATCATCCTATCATGCACCACTGCAAAGAGCAGACTACCAGTTATCTTCTTGGTAGCCTCCTTACAGATTGTGGCAGGCTGCTATAAAGTCCCCCTGAAACTGTCTCTTCTCCAGCTCCCTCTGCCTTTCCTTAGAGCCTCCTGATCATCTTGGTCGCTACTGCCTTTTGAGCTTTTCCAGCCATCTAGAAGTCCAAACACCTAAGCCATAATGCCCCAATATGGATACAGGGATACTCTGGAAGATGATGACTGTTGCAAAACACGGTATTTGCCAAAATAATGGCTGATGGCATTTCCAGTTTCCCATCATACACAGAGAACAATAATGTTCAAAAAGCATGATTTATCTATGGTAAAGCCATACTGGTTATTCCAAATCCCCTTTTCCTTCAATTGTTCAGAAACAGCTTCAAAGAGGCTCTGCACCACAATTTTCCTAAGGCCTGAAAGTGAGGCTGAACAGCCTACTGTTCCCTGGATAATCCTTCTCACTCTATTTACAAAGGGGTGCAGTTTTTGCTTTTCTCCAGTCATCATGGACCTCCCATGATCTCTGTGACATTTCAAAGATTATAGAGAGTGGCCTCACACTAACCTCAGCCAGCTCCTTCAGCATCTTTCGTATGCATCCCATTGGGTCCCATGGACTTTTATGAATCAAGATCTTTCTCAAGAGATCCCTGACTTAGCCCTTTCCCAGTACCAGTAATTATTGTCCTCCCTGAACCCTGTCTCCAGGCTCAAAAGCCTCAGCCTTGCCTGCATGTGCTGTAACTAAATCACCCAGCTATTTCTGCAGTGAGTCCATATTTTCCTTGTTTGTTCTTTTACTGTTAGAAAGAAGACTCTGCTATTTCACAATACTCAAAAGCCTGCTGCTCAAAGCATGTTTGAGGTGTTAGAAATCATGTCCTTTTTTTCCCAGCATTTTTCTCTTATACAGAAGGCCTCAAATGAGAAGGCGACTGGAGATGGTGCACCATCCATCGGTCTAGAGCTTGCAAGGCAAATCCGTTCCTCTTTTTTCCTCCCTTAGAGATTCAAATTTTAGTATCCCAAGAGTACATACTATTAGCTGATCTTGCAAGTTGAGTAGCTTGCCTATAGAACTATAAAAGATTCCAGCTTTGTCCTGATGTAAAGCAAGGAAATTATCCTGAAATATTTCTTGCCCAAAATGACTCAGCAGATGCTACGATAGCAATCTATATGATTAAAAACAAAACCAGATGCTAAGAAAAGGGACATGCTGAGATGAAAGGACATTAATGAGCATCACTCTTCTGGTGGATGCTGTCTCTATAGCTCAGAACTCATTTATATTCAAAGGAAACACAGGGTATCTGTAAAGGACAAAAGAATGATACAACACTAAAATCTGTTTTTTAATGGCTCCAAGTTTTAAATTCTAAAAAAGAGGAAAACAAAGACATGAACAAACGCTTGCTTGCTCATCCAGAGTAGCTATGTGATCTGAATCAGTAATAAAAATCTTCATGAAAGGTGAATGAGTATGAATTTTGGATAGTTACTGTTGCTATGAAAGCCACTTCCCTTATTATCCACATGCTCCACAAATTATTTCCCTTTCCTTATCACTCACAAACAGGTAATGAGGTGCTAGGAAAATTGCCTCCTCCTCTAAAAGTTTCTGAGATCGCATTTGAAAGGAAGCAATCAGAATGATGTTCCTCAAAAAGCAGTGAGTGTTCAATAAGGAAATTGTAAGTGCACTGAATGGAACAGAGGCAGACTCCACAAATGTGTGCGAACAGCATCTGGATCCTCTGAGAGAGAGTTGGCAGCTTCATCTCCCACCTGCCCTTCCCTATAAGGGAGAGGACACAGCCCAAATGGATATCTACTGCACCAAACTCTACCACTTACTGAACAACTTGTAATATACCTACCCGTGTTTCATGCTTCACTAGTAAAAGCAACAAACAAGAAAGGTAATTGTGCAAATAGGAGAGAAATTGCATATTCAGGAGCTGCTACAGAAAGGAACTACATGCATCTCTGCAGAAGAGGAGTAGCAATTATATTCAATCACCATATGATAAGAACCACCTTTCAAAGACACATTTGGAAAGAAAGCGGCGTATTCTTTGCAGGAAAATTTCTCTCTGGTAAATACACCAATTATTATCAGACCATGTCCCTTGGAAGTAAAAAGATATTTCTAGGGCTCTCCAAATAAAATCTCCCAGAACAGGAAGGGATTTGAACACTAAAAAAGAAACAGCCACAAATAAGTTTTATGCTTATTTTGGAGGAGAAAGCAAGAGGCATCCCCCTAACTTTGTTTTTAATCAAGTGACTACAACAGCAAATATTGCCATGAGATAAACCCCAGAAGATTCTCAGCTTGACTGCAAATAACCATATATTTTCTAGATGCAACAATTTCCTCCTCCAGTTTTGAGTGCAATAGCAGATTCACTGTGATGTCTAACCAATGGTCTCTGGCTCTCACACCACCCCTCTACCCATGAGTGACAAAGCTCCACCATCAGGATAAGAGAACTCTGACATACGAAATCACCACTTGATCTGGTGTTAGTCCCACATAACAAATTTATATTAGCGGATAGTATGAAAACATACACATTTAGTAGTAAATGGGGATGAATTCACACTTAATCTGGTTGCTCTGACATATTTTAAAGCAAGTGATAACTTTATGGAAGCATTCTGAAATGTATGTAAACAAAAAGAAAGTGAATCCACTGCACATGTAAACAATATGATATTTATTTATGCTTCAAATAATTGTAAAATGACTTTGTCACTGTCATGACTTCAATGAACTCACTCAAAAACATACAGCAGAAGGGCTTATATATATCCACTAAGTAGCAGCTGATCCGCTTTCATTTAGTTACCCCTCTCATAACAGAAAGAACAGACTATGACTTATTAATCACTTGGAAAAAAGATTTTGTTTTAGGTTCCCCATAAAATCTTCTCAATTATACTTTTTATCACTCTATAAACACTCTCTTATTGTTGTTTTGTGCATGAATAATAATTCTTGTGACCAGTCATTACTTACGCTTACATGCCATTAAATTCTTTGGAAGACCCATCTTCTTTTCACATTTTGAAGTCCTAAATTAGTAGTGGTGACTAAACTAAATTTAAAGTGACTACTCATTGCACTGAAGCTTTCTCTCTTATAAACAAGATTAGGAGCCCACAAGAAAGTCTGTCTTTTCCTATTTATCACATTGGCATTAGCTACTAGACACTTGTTTTGGAAACTTCATCAATTAATATATAATTATTCAGAGTTGCTTAACCCAAAAGCTTCATCTCTCTGTCCCGCTGATTTTCTACCAGTTAGTTCCACTACCAGTTAGTTCTGAATAGGTAATGTCAATACTCACGGAATACACAAGTGTAGAGTACTAATATGGCCAGGTCAAGCTAGTTGAAAATATTTTCTCTATTAAAATTTCTGCTGACCTCATTTGCAAGAGAGATTGGGGAAGAAAAGTGCTTGTTAGTTTATTTTTTTTTAATATGTGGAACATACATTTTAAAAGTAAATATTATCATATTTAAAATTATATTTTAGTGAAATATTTTTTAATAAATGAACCACTAGAGTGAAGGGAACTTTGGCATTTAGTGTTTGCCAAGCGTGGTACATTACACACACATGTACCTACTCGCTCACTGTCCAACCTACTGAGTGTGTGCACCTGTAGCAGCAATACCTTCCACCGATGACAGAGAGTATACCAACAAAAGATGCCTCCGGAGGTAGTTGATAATTGTCTTCTAAATTAAATAAGCTGTGCTAGTAGAAGCCTGTACAGCAATGTTTGCATTAAGGCTTTTATTAGAAGATTAAATAAAAATTGCTTCATTCCTCCTCTCACCACCAACACTGTACTCTGACATTTTCTAGAAGGAACTACTGTTCTTCTTCATTTCTCTTGCCTGATTCCTAGAATCAGGAAGATATTTTTATGCAACCATCTTATTGTTAAATACCATATTTACTTTAGACCAGTGCTGCAGCTTTATTTTAATGACAAACAGAGTGAAAGAAACATCTTTACACCTACAAAACCAGGTTACGAAGTAGATAGTCTGCTGGTTATATTCTCTTAGAGGTATCTAAGAACTATAGGTCAGGCTTTCACAGTTTAATGAGAACCAGAGTATACCCTTCAAGCATATGTCTTTATAGGGCAACAACATTAGCTACTTCGCTCACATTAATAAACTTCTAAACATGTTGTCTGAGGCACCATACCATGAACTATGGTCCCACAACCCTTCAGTTAGGTCCTACAAGCAACGCAGCTGTGATGCTGCACCTAAGCACAAGCCAGCTAAGACGAGCTAGTTGTAGCCTGGACGTGGCATTAGCTGATACAGCCTTACTATTTTAAATTCAGGTTACCCATATAATTCTCCATTGTATAATATTCCAGCCCACTTTTCAGAGTGCTGAAGACCCAGATACCTTCATTTTTTCCTTTTTGAGGGAGTTGCTCAACAATAAGAACTTCAGAAATCAGTGGCCTGAATTTTTAAGTGCCTGAGGCAACTAAAAAGTCTAATTTTAGGTTTTCAAGTGTCTTGGGTGCCATTTCTAGTGTTCTCTAAAAAGCTTCTTTCAACCCACCATGCAGACTGTTTTTCCTAAACTCGCCTTATTAATCTCAGAGTTCCCACTCAATTTCTTCACACTAGTTCAGCACTGGAGGTGCAGGAGCCCTCCTGCCTGCTGAGCCTGCCATATGGAAGAGTTACTTCTCCCCCTCACTGACTCTTCATTTTCTGTTTCATTCCATCCGAGCACACAACTTGTTCCCCATTGCCTATTCCTCTCAGTTCTGCTCTCTCTTACCTACTTTTTGCCCACTTTTTAAAAGTGCAACTGCACTTACTAAGTTTGGGAAGCATCTGAGATGCAGTCTGTGGGAAAGATGAAATGCAAAATAATTATCTTGTGGACAGCACCCTAAAGCAGAAGCAGCACTGATGAGATCTTAAAATCTCTTGGAATTACTAGGATATTCTTTCGTCATCACACAATCAACTTCAAAAGGCCCGAGATAAATCTGTATACACATAAGGTGACACAAAAATTTTAAAAATATTCTGATGCCACAGAGTATTTAGGAGCACAGCCTGTGAGACAATTGCCTGAATCTGCCCACAGTAGCTGCAAACATGCACAAGCTGCTATAATTTCTTCTGCAAAGCATTTGTGTGTAACTTAAATGTCCATATGTCTTTGGGTCTACTAAGCAGGGTGAGATTTATATAAAGATCTCTGAAGTGCTTTCTTCATAGCCAAATAAATAAATAAATCAGAATTTTAAAATAATTTTGATTTTACTCTTCCCATGATTCAATAAAGCTGGTTACACATTTCTTTATACATAATTTTCAGCTACATGGCTATTTAATAAAATGGGCATCCATTAACAAATTGGGTTAGGCCTTAAAAGTTTAGTTTTAATAGGTAATGTGATATTGACATTTACATTTTAAAGCATATAAACTGCATTTATGGATGCATCTAAATAGACAAGTCATTCTTCTTTTATATATCCAAATTTGAACTCAGTTCTCATATCTACACGGTACTTTGAAGATCATGATAATAACTGAAAATAAGTTGGTAAGGAAAATGAGAATTACAAAAACCACAACTGGCATTAGTTTGCTCAGGCTCCATTAGTCACTGCCATAAACACCATCATTTGCTAATTTGGTCGGAGGTTAATGCAACAGAATACTAATTTTAAAATTGAAAGAAGCAAGCCAGCTGAGAGCATTAGTTTTGTAATGTGTTTTGTTAATGCATTTATCACAGTAATGATTAGTTCATGTTTCTCCATCACAGACACAGGTTGTTTTTAGTACAGAACAACATGCAAACAAGGGCAAAACAAGGTAAAAACCTGTGTAATTCTGTTAGACCAGCAACAGGTCTAATATACTTGTTTAAGCTGTTGAACAGCCAACTGTACACAAAACTTCACTAGCATCTGATATTTTTCTACTTTGGAGACCCAGCCCATTGCAGGTGTGTCAGTACGATCATCCTCAGAAAGTTACAAACTACTCCATTAGACTTTGACTATTAGAAATAATTTTTGAGTCAAGTCATAGAATGTGGCTTTTAAATCAAGGGGGTAATACAGGTCTCAACTTAAAGCATGCTGAATTTGATGGGAACTCTAAGAAGATAACTGTTGTTTCTCTCAGATTATCAAAGCCACAGACTCAGTATTGGGATAACTCAGCCAGCACAGTAAATACGTTAATCTCGTACCAGTACTGTGCTAAGATTAAACCTTTTATTTTCACAATACTGAGGAACGTGTGCCATCAAACGTTTGTGAAGATACAGAAAACCTCTTGTTTCTTTAATTTGCCAGTCAGCAAAGTTCAAACATTATACAATATTCAGAATATTGTCTCTAGCAATTAATTATTTATGATTTAGGCAAGCCACATAGACAAAGCTGTATGTATGAGAACATAAAATCAACATGTTTCCTGTACTGGGTCTGCTCAGCCAGGCCACCTCACCCAGTACTCTGTACAGTGATAACAAAAGATGATATTTAAGAAAACCATGTAAGCTTGGCCACTTTCTGTGGTCTGTTCCCCTTGTACTTCCCCAGGGTCTACAACTGTTGTTCACAAACATTAGCATCTGTTTATGGGCAAGTTGCCCACAGATGCTGCTGTCTATGGACATGCTGTCCATTCTCCAGCACGATACGCATACAGGAGCATCTACCCCTGGAGACTGTCAAGAATCAGCAATACAAAGCTTTAGCTGTTCCAATCTAGTGTTGGCTGAAGTCCCACTTCAAACAGAACACCAGACTATATAACCTGTAGAAGTCTTTTCCAGTCAACAAGTCTGTCAAATCAAGTATTGCACAATATTCAAACGAATAAATCAAACATGTGAACAACATTCTGATATTCCAGCACTGAGGTCAGACCTTGAGCAATTAGTGCTCAGACCTTGTGATCACTCAAAACACATCTAGCATTGATGAAATTTACATTATAAGGTTTTTGTAAAGGTTCCCAAGAGAAAATGCAGGTGCGTTGAATTTACCAAGTGGATAAATGCGAACCTGAGTCTGTGCTCCTATGCACAGGTTGTGGGTGATCACAGAAGAACATTTAACTATGGTCAATTTACCAATAATACCTTTTGATACTGAGTTAGATTAAGAAGTCATTCTGATGATGTGGTGGATTTCGACTTTCATTATTACTATTATGCAAAACTTCCACATTCCATCTCCTGCTCTAGGTATGAAACAATCTTGGCATATCTTTGATATTCCTTTAAGATTATTTGGAGAAAAGAGAGAAAAAAGCCACAGAGCAATATTTCTCAGAGAATACATTTTAAAGTAAAAAGCAAATAAAATGTGCTGTTTTAATTAACTCTCCTTTGTCAGAAAAACTATCTTAAGTATCAAGTAAGTACTTTTAGGGTGCTATTCTCACATGATATGATAGAAACTTCTTTAAAGAAGGATTATCCAATCTAAGATTTTTTAAGGTAAAACTCTAGACAAGATGCTAATGAACCCATCAATGCCTTCATTTGCCTTGTTTTCATTTATTTTGGGGTAGACAGGATTGAGTGATAACTGAAACTTCTCTAAGTTTTCAGAAGGCAGTTGTACAGCCCATTTTGAATGCAGAGCATCAAAAAATGCAAACTCAATCATTCACCACTTAAAATACAGCATTCATTATTAAACTGTGTAGATCACTAATGCAGTTTCCTTCTTTAAAAACAACATAACCTAAGAGGACAGCCAACTTCAAGGGTTCAGACATAACACAATGAAAGATGTTTAAGGCAACACATTTTTTCTTTACCTTTTAGACAAGCTTAATATACACAAGACAATTTTAAGGCACACAAATAGTTACCTTGGCACAGAAGAAATGATTGCATTATACTGCAATAACTCAACAGCACACAAATCCACACTTAAAATATATAACTTCTTTTTCTTAAATCTACTGACATTTTGTCTCTTCAAAGCCCAGCATTAACATCCATCCTTGTTTGTACCGCTCCCATTGGCACATCTGCCTCTCACAAGCGCCAATGAACCCAACACAAACACTACAAGGCCACTCTCCACTCAGTTTTAATCAGGCAAGAAGCAAAATGTTGTCAAAGGAAAGAGTCAAGCCCAGTCCCAAAATGATTTATGGGGAAACAAGTTACGAAGCACCTTCTGGGATGCCTATGATCGTTTTATAAAAATCACGTAGATGCAGAAATCCCAGAATGTGTAGAAAACAAAAATATTCAGTGAAAGACACCCAGAAACTCCTCTACATCAACCCTTCATACTCAGCAGACCTTTTCCCTGTCCAAACTGGAAATATTTTCTAACCAGGAGCCTTCTAAATAATCTCTGCTAAAGCTCTGATGCAATCCATTGCAAAGGCAACAATGTTCTTCCTATATGCTTCCTCCCAAAATTGTTTTTATGCTTTCTTCTGTACTTGTTCTTAACAAAAAACAACCAAAAAATGTGGGAGAAAGAATTCTTGTAAATGGTGAAAGATAAATACAATTAGTTCTTAAGGGTAGTAGGACATTAGCAGTAAGACATGACATCTTAATGCTTGGTGTGGGTATTTGTATTCTTAGCAGCCAACTGCAATTAACCAGAGGAAATAAACCACAAATAAACAGGAAGATCTTGCCGTTTTAATAGGTATATTTGATTTTTTCCTGTGAAAGAAAACTCACCAATGGTGTAGTATCTCTTCAACTCACTCCTCCGTGGATTGCGCCTTTGGGTGTTCGCTGTGTTGTTCTGTTCCTCCTCAGAAGCAGCTGTCCTAGTGGCAAGCAAAGATTTACTGGGCTGAGGTGTCTGAGCTTCAGCTGCCACTGGGTTGCATCCTGGCCCACTAATATCCACCGACTGGGACTTTTTCTTTAATCTAAAGACAATTTAAGGCAGTAAGATATTATTAATCATCATTCTAGACTTAGATTATGTATAGAATAACAGCAATATATTCACTGTACAACAATTCATGTCTGTTGCAGCAGGACACAGAAGAGCAGCAGTGATAAATTAGGCCTTATATCAATTTCTCTGTTCAGCTCCTGCTAAATCAGTTACAAGACTTGCATCTCACATGTAGCTATAAATGGTAAACTGCCCTCAGATCAGCCTGCTGAGCTGCTTGAAGGGTCAGTCTCTAATCTGTTTCAGAGAAGATAAGATGCCAACAATCATCCTGTCATTAAGTTGCCTGGCTTAAATTTACACACACAAAGGGTGTACAAAGAAGTTAAATCATTTGCACAAAGCTGCTGAAAGCCCAAGAGAAAGGAACTGACTTCAATCTACAAGTGAATTCCCCATTCTGCAGTAGTTTCCACATGTTTCTCACTGAAACTCAGGTATCCCACTAACCCCAAGCACCATTTTGTGTACTGCTGCAGCAGTGGATACAGGAAAAGAAATTCTCTGACCCATAGAAGTAATCAGTGCTACTCAACTCATTACTGGCATCCAGGTAGAGTACAAATTCTTCACTGCTATCCTCTAAGCTCAACCATCCAACCATTTTTTTACCCATACTGTCCATACATCCATACAGAACATCATAACTTGGATGCAAGTATATTGTGCGAGTCAGTTGCAAAAGCCTTGCTAACATCAAGGCAAATGACATCATTGCCCTCCACTCCTCCCCAAATCTAGTCATTTTATTAGAGTTCTGTGGGAGAGAGACAGAAAAACTCTCAAATTCTGCTTCAGAGTGATGAGTACACTCCCATCACTGAATCACCATAGTTCTGGCATCTCCTCTACCAGTAGCATCATAAAATGGAAGTTATTACATTACTTGAGTTATTGAACAGAGACAAATGCTCTGTCATGGTGAAGCTCACTACATATACACTGGCTTTTGTCAACACTTTTCTTAAATTAAGTTTCTATAAATGTCTATAGTCCATGTAGTACTACATGTTTTGGTCACAGAAATAAAGCAGGTTTATGGCACTGCAGTGAGATACTCATGTGAGGTGAAGAGATCATAACAATTCTGAAATTTTGGAGCAAGTGAAGTAAAATGATAGTTATGTAATGCAAAAGGATAATTTTATTAGGGTACTGATTTAAGGCTAAGCAGCATCCTTCTTAACTCTGTGTTTACTTATTTTTTAAAAATTTCATCATTTATTGGTTGCAATAAAACACCATGGATTCTTGCACTGAGAATGGAATCTGCTCGTTTATGAGATTAACCATTTAAATATTGTAATAACTTCTGTTATTAGTAGACTGGAAAATCTTCCATTTCTGCTCAAGCTCAGGAAGATACATCAAAGTATTGAAGTGCATGTAGAATTTTATGAATGACACTATGAAACTGAAATTATCATGGGTTATGATGGGTTCTGTTTTAATTGTGCACTGTGTACATTTTAGTGTACGGTTGCCGCAGTAGTTTATTTTAATGCCTCTTAAGAGTGGCATTATGAGTTCTGGCATTACAGTGTCTTGCTTCTGTGTTGTGCAAAATCGTTGCAAACAAAGAATCATAGAATGGTTAAAAGTTTGAAGGGACCTTAAAGATCATCAAGTTCCAATCCCCCAGCCGTGGTCAGGGATACCTCCCACAGACCAGCTACAAAGCATTTAGTATTTCCATAATCTCAAACCAAAGCAAGTGAGGCCTAAAGATTGCTACATGTACATGTGTCCTGCATTATGTATTTGTATGCTCTACCCCAGAGGAAGACAGACAGCAGGTGGGTTGAAATAAATTACACAGACTGAAAAATACCATTATGATTTATATTCTCAACTACATTATAAACACATTATTCGCCATCAAGGCTGTCTGAAAGACAGTCCAATTAATAAAGATGTGAATTACTGTGTGGAAGTAGCTAATAAAATAGCTTGCTTCACTGTGGGGATTAGAAGATTGCTGTTACAAATACACTGTGTCTATTCTTCTGGAATCAAGGTATAACACTTGTCATCTGAGCTGTAAAAATGTCACATGGCCTTTTTAAGGTGATTTATGATTAATAAAAGACTTGGTTGAAATGCCTATAGAAAACGAATGTCCAGAAAGTTACCTAGTCTTGCTATCCAGAATAATTTAAATATAAGACTTTCAGAGTTATAGGTACTTGAGTACTAAAATTAAAGAACAGGAGCACGAAAGGCAAGCAAGTGCACATAAAATTGTCAAAGTCTTCTTGAGAGACCATGGTGACAGTGCTTTTGCTGCCAGGAAAGAAAGGTACAGGGTTTGAATGAATCCAGATATGTGGTAACAGGGGCAGCTGAGTAGGACCCAGGTTCAACTGTAAGGACACACCTTTAGAGGAATGATTTGGCAAAAACAAGTAACTTGCTCAGATGCATCTTCCTTCAGCCCACTTGAACTGTATGTTAATACAGTCATTGCTGGCAAATAGTTTGAAAAATCACTGCAGCCTTTGAACCGCATCTTCATTGAACCACCACGTCTTGCAAAGAAAGCTCGAGTTCTGGGTACGTTTTGAAGCTAAGGAAAGGAATTCTTTGTAAGCCTGACCCACTTCCAGCACCTTGCTTTATTACTAGCTTTGTGTTGTGTTTGTTTTTGTCTTTTTATATTAAAGCTGCACAGTCAGGCTGAAACAAGGTTTATTCTCTGACAGAAAGAAACCTGAACATGAAATGCCTCAGGATCACATTCCTGGTTTTTGCTTTGTTTCAGACTTTGTAGAAAAATAAATAAATTGTATAAGAAATGTTGTGACAAAGCTTTTTTTAATCTTCTACTTTATGTATTCTGCAGCAGCCTTCTAACTTTTCAACAACAGGCAACACAGGTCTTTCAGTATCACCTGGTGTGACCCAAAACAACACTGCTGTAGCCAGCTGGCAGCCAGTGGAGTTCAAAGTCAGCACTGCATTAGATGGGCTTGGAAATGCACATCTGATAGCAAAGATCAAGTCCTGACTTGACCAAGATCTCAAGTAGAAGGGGCAAACATTTCTTTTTCTGCAGCTATTCTTAAATGATAGGAGTTCCAGGGGAGGGAAAACTATGCAACAACAACAAAAAAAAGCCAAAAAAATCCTACACACACAAAAAATACCCAAACAAACAAACAAACCAATCCACAAAAACAAAAACCCCAAAACCAACCAACCAAACAAAAAACCAAGGAAAATCTGCAGCTTTTGAGAGGTATGAAATGCCAAGCTGATCACTGCTGGTGCCTTCTGTGCTCTCACTTGGGTTAAGAAAGGCACTGTCACAGCAAAAGTGGTAAATTCAGAGGAGAGGCTACCTTGGAGTGACTAAGAAGGCTCAATTATTGACAATTAACTGAGGTAATCCACCCTGGTTTAAGGGTGAGGTTCAAGAAGGACTAGAGGAGGGATTACTCAGCTGCTGCTCACTGGATCTGGAAATGCTATGTTTGCTTGGAACATGAGCAGCACCTCCGTTTTAGGCAATTGTGTCCAAATGCCCATTTCATATACCTATTTGTGTAATTCAATTGCACTATTGCTAATAAGCCATTAAAAACCCATTTGCTCCATATATATCTTGTATTTTACTAGAACAGATGTCACACACCCCAGTAATTCCAAATGTCCGAGACCTTCTACACAGTCACTCCTTGGTGCCCCTAACCTACCAGACGCCCAAAGCCCAAACCTGACTTTTGGGATCCTGACAGTTATTGATCACAAAGGATTTGCACATTTAGCTAATTCAGGAGGAACATGCATCTCCAAACTGCATGATTGCAGTTTGAAATGAAACTGCATTCCTGTAGGTAGATACACCGACCAGCTCTTCAATTTGTGCTTTATTTCTCTTTCCATGCTCTGCATACAACTGCAAAGGTTTTACTTCATCTTTGAAACAGACTAACAGATGGCTCCAGCTTCTACCTCCTCCCGACCAGCTGGCACCTCGTGCTGCCCAGCAGCACCTCCCAGGAACAGGTCACATCAAAAGGATTCTTACCATTTCCCTCACAAAGTGGTCAGGCATTGACCACCAAGTGCTCTGGGCAGTCCAAACATATGGGAAGTCCCAAAATCCCAGGCTTGTGAATTCACTTGGAATTCTGCTAAGGATTTTAAGAGCATTAGACTTTAATCCCTGGCATCCACTATCACAGGCCTATTCAATTCCTAATACAATCCATGCACTGTTTCAGGTTATAATTTTGCAAACTGAATTTTTGTAAAGCAGCATGGAAAAAAAAATCAGGCATTATTCTCTAAAAAGATCTTGAAAGGACCTAAAACAAGCGTGGATGGCAGTCCAGAAAGGGGAGGAGAAGAGAGGAAAAAGGAAAAAAAAAGGAAAAAAGGAAGCATTTAAACCATTTATGGTGGAAACCAACAAGCATACGAAGCATCCCAGGGGCTGGGAATCTGTACCATTTGATTTTTGTGAACTTCTAAGTAAAAATCCCTACTGTAACAAAGATTTGGAGAAAAGCCTAGCTAATTCTTATCTACTGAATACAAAATTCCTCCCTGTGCCCCTTCTGACTATTGCAGAGATTTTACTACACAGTTAATAGGAGAAGCAAAATCATTCACTTGAAGAGTAATGCTTATCCTTCAGAGATGCATCTAGTGTTTTTGAATACCCAGCAGAGTTGGTTATGAATTTGATTTCTCTGTAGCAAGAAATGTAATTTAAACCAAAGTCAACACCCAGGATGTACCTGATTCTGGGAAAAAAAAAAAGTAAACAACTTCCTCTGCTTTCAATACAGCACTGCAAATGTCTGTCAACTTAAGCACCGGAGAAGGACTAACTCCCCAGCATCTGCACAGACTATCCCCAAACTTAGTTACTTTATTCCCCTGTGTTCCTCCACCAGCCTCCACAACAATCTGCCTTTGCAGATGGCTGGTTTTGGAGATGGAGGTCTTGGCTGCCATGGCAATGCAGAAGGATCAGGTCAAAGGCTTGTGGTCTGCAGCCAGGCTCTATTTATTGCTTGAAGCTCCTTCTGAGGTCTCACAGCCTGAGGCAATACCATGGAGAGCTACTAGAAAATCTTTTGCTTAATGCTCTTAAATACCACCTGGCAGTTCTGGCCACCCCCTCTCAAAAAGAAGTGAGCAGGATTAGACTGACATGGCCAAAAACCACCCTTGAAGCTGATAAGTTGGTTCGTCGTGGGGCGAGATGAAACAGACTGTGGGAAGGAGACAGCGGAGGGAGAGCAGCGCAGGGACCTCTGCAGCCACCAGCCACGGGGAAGGGGGCTGGAAAATGTTTTTTCACCATCAGACAGTTAAGCAGCAAATGAAGGCAAGCCTCAAGTTTGAAATAAACACAAAGAAGGACTTAGATATATAATTGCACAATGGAAATAATTGTACAGAATAGGAGTATTGCTAGGTACAAAAATGAATGACAACTCAGGCAGAAAACATCCATTATAGGCTGTGAAGCATGCAGGTACTTCAGCAAATACATTCCAGGACTGCTGGAAGGTGGAGGGGTTTCGCAGGGAAAAAGAGCCACTCAATGCACGCTCCATCTCTTGTATAATCCTTAAGTATCCACTAGTAGGTAAGTACTACACACAACCGAGCCCAATACTTGGGATTCAAATCTGAATTGGTCCTTATGAATTGCAGGGGGAAACAAAACCAACCACCACAAAGCAGCTAGAAAATAGAACACCACTGAAATTGGTCTGACAATAAACAAACAAAAAGAACCCACAGAAAGGCCTTTCAAGCTGTTACCTAAGGTGTCAATCATGCAGCAGAGTTTTCTGATAATGCAAGCAGCTCACGAGATCATTTGATGGCAGAAAACGAGAACAAGATGACCTTCACATGGATGACGGTATGAAAGGATTAGGAATGAATTCACACCTACGCAGCTCAAAAAGCAATTCAAAGTGGCAGGTATGTATCAACGACACAACATTGAGCCCAGCTTCAGGAAAGCAAGCAGTGCAGGCACAAGAGCTCTGTGCAAAAGAAAACTGGCATTTCAAACACGGTACTTTGCTCTGTACCCCCAGCATAGACAGCAAGCATACAAAACACTCTTTTTTATTCCTTTACACACACTACCAAATAGTACCATGCAAATTAAAGACATAACACTTGTTAATCATTAATCTCATTAATCTGGTACTCATCAGAGAGCAAACCAAAACCACCCTCTTTCCACTTCCCAGACATCCTTATGGTAGTGGTCCCAGTACATGCAGGAAAACTGTCACCATCCCTCATTCTGTAAGAAAAGACAACGGCAAACCAGAAGTTTCCACCAGACTTCAGGGGAAAAGATGAAGAATATCTGAATGATTGAAAAATTGGGTTTGTGACAGTGGGTCAGCAACCCACACCCTTTTAACAAGACCTATAGACACCGCTGGCGCCTCATATGTTTCAAGGGCACATCACAGAATAAAGACTTACAAAAATAAACACAAACCTTGTGATTATTCCTGGGAGCATGACAGCACTGCTACAGGTAAACCCTTGGAGGACCATTTACAGAAGACATATAGATTGGTTGCTGCCAGGTTACATCCATGGACTCCAAGCGGGAGAATCCAGAATCCACTTGTGGTTCAAGTGTGACAAGGCATTCTCACTGCCTGGGAGAGAAGCGTTAGTGAGTCCACGGGCAAAGGAGTCAAAGTGCTCTACACACCACAGATGAGCCTCGGAGATGTACATTCACAAAAAGATGAGGCATGGCAGAGGTGGGGAGGGAGGTGATGATGAAGATGATGGAGAGGAAGATGGCATCGGTCATGCTAAATACATAATGTAAGTCAGACAGTCACAGCATATACAATTCACTCCATTTTTCCTGCCTAAGATTTTGTAAGGATCAAGAGCTCAAAATCATATGGCTTTGTCATGGCTGTATAATATTTTAGAGCTGGTTTACATGGTGGAAGTAATATGCTCTGCAACCAGGGTGTCTGTTTCGTCAGGGATGAGAATTTCTTGATCTTTTCTTTCAGGACTTGGAGAGAGTGGGTTGCAATGCTGTGCTATTTGCTGACAGTTGTCTTCATTCTGGACATGTTTTAGAGGAGACGCGTAAAGTAAATTACTATTTTGAATCTTGCTATTTTGTTAATAGCTGCTATACTGTTATTTAAATAACTCCCACTAGTTCCATTTTCACAAAAGCTCTTCCAATGCTTTACGCAAATCTACTTTAGTACAATTTGCATGGGTCTTGAAATTTCCAGCTCTGTTATGTTCCGCACAGAAAAATTGTGCATAATGGTTCTGAAGTTACAATAATTCCTGTTTCATTATTTGTCTCATTAATGTGGTAGCATTACCTCTAATGTAGCTTCTTTTATAAGGATGGATTCAAACTGTCCAAACTATGTTAAGGTTGTATCACTAAGGGAAGTCTTTCTTTCACAGCTATTTCTGAAATCTTCTTATTGTTGGCTATGTAACCAGCACCCATGTCCCATTCCCCTGAAAATTACTGTGAGATTTTCACACATTGCATACTATTCAGGACCACATCCTACATTCCTATCTTCCCTCTCCCAAGCATTGAATTCAGAGTTTCCAAAGGCAGGTGGTTTGGGAGCTGCATTGTATACCCCAAAATACGTGGAATACCAGTGAAGCCATACAAACTCATAGCATTTTCCCGTATGTTAATGTAGCCATAATATCAATTATTTTCTGTGTGAGCTGCAACTAATTTATACATCAACAAAGCTGTTTATCCATAGACTTTAATTTAGGCAATGACATTTACATTTCTGATTCCAACCCTAGGCTTGACTGTTTTCCGAGTTGTTTACAAATCAGCTGCAATATCCCTGGGCACTTTGTGTTCCTGAGATATGCAATCATAACACACATACATTAATGTAGTCAAATTTGGAAGCAAAAGGGCCTTTTAAGGCCTCAAAGAGAGAACAGAGGAAGTTAGAAGTTACAACGCTCTTACAGTACCAGAGTTCTGTGTGTTCTAGTTCTACCATCCCAACAAGTAAGCATCAGCACAGCAGGCGCTGCTGCTCAGGTTTGAAGAGCATGCTGTGGATGTGGCTGTCCTGAAATATGGAAATGCAAATCTGCATATTCTTCTCCCTTGCCCAGTAGCTCATACAACTTGAAATGTACATTGCGAAACAATGTACAGACTTCTTTCAAAATATCAAACCAATTTATATATCATTATTATCCTTATTCCACAAGATATACATGGGATAAGACATCCTGATCTCATAATTGAAAATTCACTGAGTTGCAAAGGTATTTGTAAAACGGGAAAAGATAATAAATAAACAGTGAGTAAGATTCATCCAGGAGCATCTTGGCCCAGGCAGATACAACAGCCCATTTGCTGCAGTGCCTCCAAGCATGTCTGGCTTTGTTCCTGCATCCCCTTCCTCCTGCTGTGCTGTGACACACCACTGCCACGTTACACAGTGCTGTGTGGCAGCCATGAATGCCAGTCCTGGGATCAGAGCTGCAGCAGGCAAAAGAGCCACCATTTTCAGTCGGAGCATGAGGACATGCTGCAGAGAGTGCAGAGACCACACTCTGTGACCTGCCACCAGACCGTGGTGATCAATCCAGGGTGGAAGAAAACACAGATCTGAGGCAATCATCCAAACTCTCCTCATACTCATTCCCAAATGGAGCCTCCTCTTCACAGAGCCACAAGACTCAGCCTCACTCAGAGGCTCTAAGTGCACTTTGGGCAAAGCTATCTGCTTCCTACCAGACATGGGGGAGTATGAGGCTGCACCGTGAAAGCCACTAGAGCTGTTTTGTTTTTATAAGAATCAGGCACAGCACGTTACACAGATGTTAGTGCTGAAAAAATACCTAATACCTAGAAGTTTTTGGAAGCACCCACCTGTCTTCATTGAATAGTGGTCAATGACACAAGTGAACAAAGGCTTGCAACTTAAACTGTAAGCCAAACAGGCAACTAAGTAATCCAATTTGTACAAATACTTTGTCTTCATGCTTTTTCATAGGTTAGCCTTAAAATAAAAATTACATAGATTTGCAATGTATGCATAATATATTCTTCTATAAGTCCTCACAGATCAAAAAGCAACTGTCATCAAATGAAGGATTGAGCACCAACTCACAGGGCAAACTCTTGTTACAGTGGAGAGTGACAGCAGCTGTTCCTTGAAGAGCCTAAAACACCTAGGAATGCCTTGCTAGGAACATAAATTGGTTCTCAGAGTGCTCCACAGGATATAGTAACATCGGATAAATCTCTGGGGAAGCACCTAACCTGTCCATGTTAGAAACTAGGCAAAATGAGAACTGTTTCAGCATCATAGCCAAAGGAGAATTGAATTTTTGCCTTTTGACTCGTGCATAACTCAAGTATTTTGAATAATAAGTATCATTTTATCATTTTAGTGAAATGTGCAGAAAATGTATAGACTGTATAAAATGAGCTTTATATTGGATGGCTTTTTTTACTATTATTTTATATATACACCACATCCTTCACTGAAAATAAGTTCATTCAAGCTAGTTTTCCTTGAGGGAGTTTCACTGGGCACTAGCCATACAGCTTTGAAAAAAGTGTTTGTCTTCTTTTTGCATTTCTGATTCATAAATTAGGTTACCCACGCTTACACCAAATGGGAGAAAAAACATCTTCAAAGCTCCAGGAATATTTTGTACTTAAACAAGACAAAAGTATCCTCCTACCCTTCTGGCAGGAGACCCTCCTGCGCTAAGTATTCAGCTCCAGCTAACCCTGACCAGCTTTCCCTTTTCACCAGGGGTCAGTAACACGGCAAAAGCAGTTCCCAGCTTTTTCTTCAGAGCTTCCAGACCAGTCCAGAGGACTGATTTGGGATGCCAGCCCATTCTCTATATACTCAGCCACTGCAGCCATACCGTAGACAGAGATCCAGAGATTTGCTAAGGTCCCATCAGACGCAAGTGGAAAATGGGAAGTCTGTTTATTGCACCTACTGAGAAAACGCTCTCTTGAGCATGTATGTTTTCAGGTCTTGTCATCACAAAAAGTAAGCAATGCACTTGATAAGCTGATTAATAACAGCTTGTGCTAAGAGAATCTATATATAAAGAAGAAACATACACCTGAACAGACAGGTTGTGAAATAATGCCTACTAATTTAAAAGCAAATTTTAAACCCCCACACAACTATTTTGTTTCTCAGTTCCACGGCAGTAGGAGGAACATCTTTAACAACTTTTTACTTTGTGCCCACAAGAGTGTAAAGGTTGTAAAGACATTTCTTTACTTCTTCACCCTCCAAGCACAGCCCACAAGCACTGATGATACACCATCCCGGTTGCACTGCAGGAAGCTCTGCTGGATAGAGCAGCAGGAGCCGCAGGAATGAGAACCAGGTCATGAACGTCCCCAAGAGAGAACAAAGTGGCTCAGGCAAGCACAGAGATTACGTTCAACCCAAACCCAAGCAAATGTATTCTGGGGACAACAAACTATGGTAAAAAAAGGGGAAAGAAAACACTTCAAGAACATGGCAGGTTTTTTTATTATGTTCAACTAATTTCAACATCTTCTAGCTGTGGGGACAGAAAATAGATGTGATGTGATCGCAGTGAAAATTCCCCTTCTCAGGAAATTCTAGGCCTGCAGAGCTGTAAGCAAGGAGGCACTGGTGGCATCTGTCCTACACTAAGCATATATTTTTGCTTGGATATTGGCTGCTCGCAATGGACAATGCCTACGAACTTCATGAGGGTCATTCCCATCACTGCAGTTTTCTCCTCATCTTAGCTTTCACTTTAAGCTAAGAATTATGACAGCCGATTTCTCTTTTCAAGTTTCCTTACAAATAAAATTTCCTTTTGTCTCTTAAGATTACATAGCCCACGGTTCTTTCAGGTTCTCCTCTGTAATCCTGTTTTCTGCTTCCATTATCAAGCCACTGCATTTTGATGACCCAGTGATCAAAGCATATTACTGTCTGTGGGAAGCCACCAGAGTTTTATATAGCAAATTTCCACTATTTTAATATTTCTGTGTTTAACAAAAGTGGCACCATTCATTTTGATTTCTCCCATTTACTGATGGTAAAGGCATTTCTAGACTACACACAACGTCACCACCACCAGATCTCCTGCTGGACAAGGCAGCAAGACCCCTGAGCACAGCATCAGGACTGTGGGCTGTTCGGGGTGGCACAGGCATCCCTGAGCCATGAGCTTGAAGCAGATGGGGTGGGCGTTCCACTTACAACTGTGACAGACAAACAAGCAGTGCAGTATTTACATACTACATACTTGAGATTTATATAAAGATGTAGGACTCTAAAAAAGTGTATGCTTAAAAAGATTTACATGTTTTTTAATATTTAAATAACAAAACATACTTTTCAGTCTTTCTTATTATAAAAATATATACCCTGTTTCTACACAGTGAAGCAAAACTTTAACATTAGGAAAGAAAATTGGCCAAGAGAGGAAGGGACTCTTATTTTATATCCATAGAAATGATATCAAGAAATATTGAAAAAGTGTTTTTTTTTAAATACAGCAACGTTCATTTTGTTTGGTACAGATTGAAGGCTTCATTTTTAAGTTCTGCATTTAATAAACCCACTTCGACATCAAGTACTGCAGTTATCAAGTTTGTCAGTATTTTCTCAGAAGCTGAACTTTCTTCTGACAAGTGTTGCCAGTCAATTAAATTGAGAGCAGCCTGATGAAGTGTGTTACTGCTCTGTCTTTAATAAACCAGGTGTGTATTTCTGAGTCTCCCACTTTTTTATCAGGTCCATGATTCAGCGGCATCCTTAGGTCCCTGCCTTATACTGAGACAACCAGCAAGGTGACTCATCTGTGTCCATCTGGTGATGACCTGGAAGTGACCGCTAATGCACAGCATGGGTTATCAAGAGGTACTTTTTTATTCCCCCCCCCCCCATGCAGTGTAAATCTCTAGCTGTCAATTTTAATGTCAACAGTAAAAAGGAAGATCAGATTTGCAGGAGTTAAGGTACCTGGACTTCTTTCAGCATCCTGGTATGGCAGAACCGTATTACTTGAACCGGTTGTGGAGGAAGGTCACAGCTTGCCAAGGACCAGTCACAGAATCACAGAATGATATGGGGTTGGAAGGGACCTCTGGAGATCATTTAGTCCAATCCCCTGCCAGAGCAGGTCCACCTAGAGCAGGCTGCAGGTTTTGAATGTCTCCAGAAACAGAGACTCCACCATCTCTCTGGAAAGACTGTTCCAGTGCTCTGACACCCTCAAAGTAAAGAAGTTCCTTCTCATGTTTAGATGGAGCTTCGTATGTTCAAGTTTGTGCCCATTACCTCTTGTCCTCTCACTTGGCACCACTGAAAGAAGGCTGCCCCCATCCTCTTGACACCCACGCTTTAAGTATTTATAGGCACTGATCAGATCCCCTCTTCTCCGGACCCAAGTCCCTCTGCATTTCTTTGTAAGAAAGATGTTCCAGTCCCCTAATCATCTTTGTAGCCCTTTGCTGTACCCTCTGCAGCAGTGACCCAGAAGGCACATGCACATGAAGTTTCAAGAGGAAACAGCTAGCCTCTTTCTGTAGAAAGACATACCAAGCTGCTACACCAAAAACCACTTAAATATCAGAACTCTTCACGTATGTTGCAAAGCACCTAGAAGCTGCGTAAGAGATCGCATTAATAAACTTGAAATAGTTGTTGACACCTGAGAGGTAAGTAAGCACCCAGGATGGTACAAGTCTCTTTAGATCCTCACCTTAAGGCTCAGCTCCTAGTAAGCAAAACTTCCCTGCACAATACCAAAGCAAAATGATCCCTCTCAGCTTTCTCCTCACTTTCCTTCAGGATGCATCTTGCATCTGTGTTCCTGTTAAATTCTCTTGGGTCAATGGTGTTTGAGCTATTATGTCTTCAGTAACAGCACTCTCTGTTATGGGCATGAGGACGACTTTGGGGACCATGGCTCCTGGCTCTGCATATTGCAGTAAGCAGAGGTGTTTTCTGCTTTCCTTCTCAGATGAGTCGTTTGACTTTTAGGGACAGTTACCACTACAAGTTTGGTGGATGAAGGAGGAAAGTGCTTCCAGCAAGAAGATACCAAGAAGGAGGGCAGTCTTCACAAATTGTCATGGTTTGAGGTAAAACAGAACCAATTTTCTGTTCAGTAATTTTACTTTTTCAGCTGGGCCTCTTCTAACTCACTAAACTCGGAAATTAACAGCATATTGTTCAGAAAATGTTCTCTCTTACAGTGATAAGACCTTATGAAACCAAGGAATGGTGTGCAGAGAGGCACTTGCTTCCACACTGCTATAATAACCAAGGTCAGGTAACTTCATTACTTGCCCTGTTGGAATGTCCAAAGCGGCAAAGTGTTGAGGGGTCACACCTGTAGGGAGGAGCAGACAGGACAGGTGACCCAAAATTGACCAACTGGGGTATTCCATCCCATCTGCATCATGCTCAGTATAAAAGCTGAGGGATCAAAGGTTCAACTCTCTTCCTTCAGTGGCCAACGTCCGAGGAAGACCCTGTCTGTTCATCTGCATTTGACCCTGATCCGAGCATTCCTGACTCCATTTCTGGAATCCAGCTCCTGTCAGTCACCGAGTCCAGCCTGGGACTTTTTCTGATACCTACTGGTGACATGATTGTCATCCTGGCAGCTTGATATGGTTTTGTACAGACTGTATACTTTTTTCTTCCTTTCTTTTCCTTTTCCTCTTTCTTTTCATTTTCCTCTTTTTCTTTTTTCTTTTCCTTTTCCTCTTTTTATTTTCTTTTCCTTTTCCTCTTTTTATTTTTTTTCTTTTACTCTTTATTTTTCCTTTTCTGTTTTCTTTTCCTTTTCCTGTTTTTCTTTTTCTTCTTTTTCTTTTTCTCCTTTCCTTTTCCTTTTTTTCTTTTCCTTTTCCTCCCTTCCTTTTTTCTTTTTCTTTTTTATTTTTCTTTTTCCTTTTTTCTTTTTCTTTTTCTTTTCTTTTTCCTTTTTGTTCTTTTCATTTTTTCTTTTCCTTTCCCTCTTTTCTTTTTTCTCCTTTCCTTTTCCTCTTTTCCTTTTTTCTTCTTCTTTTTCTTTTTCTTTTTCTTTTTCTTTTTCTTTTTCTTTTTCTTTTTCTTTTTCTTTTTCTTTTTCTTTTTTCTTTTTCTTTTTCTTTTTCTTTTTCTTTTTCTTTTTCTTTTTCTTTTTCTTTTTCTTTTCCTTTTACTCTTTTTCTTTTTCTTTTTTTTCTTTCCCTTTTCCTCTTTTTCTTTTTATTTTTTCTTTTCCTTTTCTTCTTTTTATTTTCCTTTTTTAAATTATTTATTATATTATTATTATTTATATCTTAATTAGTTTAGTTTTTTTCTAAACTCATGAATCTCTTTAATCCCTTCCTCTCCTCTCTTCTTAGGAGGGGGAGGGAGGGGTCATCATCTGTCTGACTGCAAAACCGCAACACAAATGCTGTAGTGACATTGCATCAGAATAAAAGAGATCATTAGGTTTTATCCACAGATTGGCTATCTTCTTAACCCTTCAGCTATAGAAGTGGGGAGACACTGCAGCAAGAGAAAGGAAAACCAAGAGGGTAGAAGGCCAGAAGTACTCCAGGGCAGCCACCTATGCTTCTGTGGGGTCTTCTCAGGTCACAGCTCACACCTGGATAAGTTGGGAAGAGCCTTACCTTCTCTTTCCTTCTGCAGGGGTGACTTACAGGCAACACATACTGAGATTCAAGAAGACAGCCTAAACCCATAATTCAGTTTCATGCTGAAGTAAAGACATGTCCTCACCAGCAGAAATGGATGACCTTTCCCTTGAACCACCATTTAGATTTATGCCTATGACAAGCAATAACCATCTTCTATTTTTTTTTTTCCCTCACAATAACAGAAAATAAGTTGGACAAACATAGAAACAAGAGATTGTAGAACACAGCTGCCCTGAAGGGGCTTTATTATTATTTTTAAATCGATAAACCCAGGGAGCAGAATTACTATAAGTATTGCAGCTACACCCACTACCAGACACTAGCAATCCATAGGCATCATAGTAAATAACATTATTTAAAGAAGAATCCAATCAAAGAGCACTATCCCGTGGCTTTCCAAAGCACCTTTTCCCCTCCCTTAGCTCAGAATAAAAAGCACCTCAAGGCTGGTCTGGCATTGCCATGTTCAGACATAAGCCTCAACAGGCAGCTGAACAGGGAAGGTACAGGAGACGAGGAGCTAGTCTGACAGAATGAAAAAGAGGAGCCAAAGAGAGATTTAAACACAGTTGGAAGCGATCAAAACCAGAGCCCAGAAGACAAATGAGACCACAGCATGTTAAATGAGGCAAGTGAGTTTGGAAACATTTATGCATTTAGCTTCCTAACTAGAGCTCAGCTCCAAGACAGAACTGTTAAACAACCACCTGACCGGAATTTGTAAGAAACCAGCGTACAAGCTAAAACACGGAAGCTGCATTTAGATGCATGCAATAAAACTGTCGAGATTTTAGAAGTCCTACCATATAAATCAGAGGCTTTTCGTCTAAATGCAAAATAAGAATCAGTAACTCACATTTTCTTTTCAGGAAGTATTGGCATGTTTTCAAGATGTATTTAACTAATCTCACACTGTGTGGTTTTTTTCCTTGACTAATCTTCTATCAAAAGTAACTATTAGGAAATCAAAATATTATGGCTAAGCCTTGCTAATCGTTCTTATGAACAGAAAGGTAAAACCTTTTGCTCAAATGCTTTTTTTGAAGAAGACGAACAATTTAGGAAAATAAATCAACAGGAAAAAATGTAAGAGATTGGATCTTATTCCCTCCAGGCACTTCAGTAGCCCCCTGCATTTATCTATACTTAATTCAAATCTCGGTAACTTTGGGGCTAACTTCTTAGCATACTAATAGCCTGCAAAAAAGCACCTTTTAAAACCTGTGTAAGTCTTTACAGCAAACTCAAAAGAATAGAAAAGGAAAAATACTATTGTTCTTCACTCTCCCACCCATCCATACTGGACACAAGCACTGCTTGGCACTGGGCACAGAGGGGAATGGCCAGCAGGCACCTCCTGCTCATTGCAGTGGTTCATGAATGGCTCTGCTCCAGCTCCCTGTGCCAGGCAGGGTCCTCTCCTTGAAATCCCAGCATCCCAAATACTGATGCATTACTCTTCCAGCACAGTGTGTAAAAGCTCCAGTGCTTCATGCAGTCAAGAGTCCCACTTTTAGAATGGTTTAGGCTCAAAAAACCCCAATATTCCACCAGAGTCAAAACCCGTAAGAAGTCAAGCTTTGGACAGGGAAATTCATGCTTTCCAAATTTTGTCTAAAGCAATGGTTTAATCTAGAAAAACACATTTTGGTAAATGAATTCTAAATTGGACTGACTTAGTTTGGCTCTAAGATTAATGCCAGGTTTTAATTTTTATAGAAATATTTTATAGCAACACAAAGATTGATTTGGAGACACTTAAAAACAGACACAGAACTTGTTCCTACGCTGCAGCAAGAATCTGAATTACATACAGCAGTCCAGTGTCTGTCTTGGTACTGATCATTACAGTGACCTCCTGCAGATACAGACCCACAGCTTTTCCAAGATAATTGGGTGCCCAAATGACATATATTTAGAACATCGTAGTACTCCTAATTTATGTGAACAAAATACAGAGTTCCTTGACCTTCCATTCCATTTATTCTGCAGTATATGCTGCAGAAAAAAATGGGCTTGGAACTCATTAATTCATAAAAGCACACATATTTTGAGATCATAAAGCATTTAATGTTACTACGGTAGAAGTTAGTCATCTGCTCCTATCAAAAAAAAAAAAAAAAAAGAAAAAAAGAAGACATTAACATACAAGTGGGGAAAGGATAGAAACAGTATTTTATGTATGAGAGCTGACCTCTTCATCTGTGCTGCAGCTACTGCATTTCATCTTTACAGAGTGCTGAGAAACCAAGAAGTTATATAACTTAGCAAAAAGCTGATAGGTCCAGTGTCATTTTAAATCCCACTGTGTGAAAATCAATTACAGGATGTGAAAAGAAAAAAACCCACAAACCTCTTCAGGTATCAAAATCTCCATCCCATAATATATCTCTCTATATATGTATATTTTTTAAATAAAAATGAGCGATAAAACTTTAAAGACAAGGCGAGTGTGGGAGGGAAGTGGAAGGACAGGCAGAGCAGAGAAGGAAGAGAATAATCACAGATCATTTCAGGATGCTGTTATGCTGAAGTAAAAAGAGAAATAATTTTGATGACATCATTTGATTGTGCTTATGTTAAATAGTAAGTAGGTAAAACAACAGTGATTTCCAACATGGAGCTTAATTGGAATAAGAAAGCCAAACAATTTTCCAATGCTTTTGTAGGAAAGCATACACTTTAACCAGGAAACACAGTCCTACATAGATCAGTCTGACCTTTCTAAAGGAAAACAGGCCCATCAAAAAAAAAAAAATTAAAGCTACCTTGGATCAGAGGAAAATTAGGTCATGTCAACAGATCTATTTTATTTTCCAATTGTTTGAGAAAGGAAAAACCAAAAGAAAAAACACTACGGGCTCAGGAGCCATACAAGAATCTCTACGATACACAAATAGATTTAATCCCTGCATTGACTAATTTAATCTTTCATTCATTCAAACATAGGACACTTGGAAAAAAAGATCTGGTAGTTCTCATCTGATCCACTTACAAGTGGAGGGAACTTTCACAGAAGGAAAGAAAAGAAGACATTTTCTGTAAAATGGGTATAATGGAAGAAAAAAGAGCTAATGTAAAATATGGCCAGAGCACATGAAAAAAGAATTCACTGAACTGAAGTTAAAATGACATTGTGCAATAAGCAATTTAGAATGGCTGACATATTTTACTTCAAGACAATGTATAAAATCATAGGATCACAGAATGGTTTTGGTTAGAAAGGACCTTAAAGATCAGCAAGCTTCAACCCCTCTGCCATGGGCAGGGACACCTCCCACGAGTTGCTCAAAGCCCCATCCAACCTGGCCTTGAACACTTCCAGGGATGGGACATCCACAACTTCTCTGTTGTGAACAACCTGGTCAACAATAACCCGGTCCAGTGTTTCACCACCATTATCTTAAAAAATGTCTTCCCTATTTCCAATCTAAATCTACCCTCTTTCAGTTTAAAACCATTGTTCTTTACCCTGTCACTACAGGCCTTCCTGAAAAGACTCTTCCACCTTATAAGCCCTCTTTATATATTCAAAGATTGTGATAACCTCTCTCAGCTTGTCCTCAGAGTAGAGGTGTTCCAGCCTTCTAACCATCTTCATGGCCTTCTTCTGTACCTGCTCTATCAGGTCCATATCTTTTACTGGGGACCCAAGTTGCATTAGCTGCACCTCTTCTGTGGTCTAACCAAGGTTAAATTCTTCCCAATAAAAATAATTTCAACAGGGGAGGGAAGAACCAAAGAGAAAACTAAAATTGAGAGGAAGCTTGTGAAGCTGTAAATTACAGAGCTGAATCTCTTCAGATCAGCTGTCCGGATTACAAGGACTTTCAAGAAGGCAATTCTGGACTTTGGTATCAAAAATCTGCCCTTGTGCCTTTTTGGGGGCAGGAGAAGAAGGGTCTGCCTCTATCTTAACGTGGCCAAGGTTAAATGCACTAGTCACATCAAAAATTGAACTCTGGCTCCAGTGAGTCACCAAGCTGCCCTGTAAGTGGGGATACTACATCTCTCCCAGCACCCTTCAAAAAAATGTACTAGACTGTTTTTGTGAGGTGTTACTGCCAGTCCACTAAATGGCTACTGAAAATGCCCACCACACCAAGGCTTTCACATGCTTGGACATAGAACTCCATCTAGATCTAGTCCTGCGAGCAAAGGCAAGAGCTACACAGTGACATGGAGACAAAAAGCACCACTGTCCATACACAGAGAAGGAACACCTTGCACTGAGGATAACACCAAGACTTAAAACTCTTGCTTGATAATCAGCATCAGCAAACTGCAGGTATTTTGCTCTGCCAGTCTGCTATAAAATCAGGGCTGAGACTCTTAAGCACAGCAAGCTGGAGAAACACGTACTTCCCCAGCTGCACAACGCTGTTTTACAGAAAAGAAAGAGCAGTTTCATCTACCAGTAATATTTGTGTGATTGGGTTAGCTGCCAGCTGAACCTGGAATCTGCTAAGCTTGCTTTCACAAGAATACTTTTTACTCCCAGCATTATATTTAAAATATTTTAGAAGCATAAAGAGAAAGAAATGTTCACTGCATCTTGTTCAGCCATTTCAGGATTTCCACTATTTAAACAGCAGCAGCAGAATTTTAATGACTGGGAAACTGCAGCAGCGCCATCAGAGAAAATTGTAATGCAGCAAATTGCTACTTCTGTGAGTTTCCTTCCCTCTACCTCTGATCTTCTAAATCTCCTACACTGCCAGTACACATTTCTTTAAAATACAGCTTCTAGCAGAGATTAATTTATAAAGAAGGGGGAAAAAAAAAAAAGAAAAAAAAGAAAAAAAGAAAAAAAGAAGCCTTGAGAACTTCTCATACAAGGTCTATGGTTACAATAGCCGGGAAAGATATAACCAAAAGCAGAATTCCCGAATAGCTGCCACTGCCATCTGATGATATGACTTCTTTCTTCTTTTTAACTAAAATGCCTTTGCATTTTAAAGTAGCCATGTGTTACTATATCCTCCTGCTAAACATGCCTTCTGGGTAGCAATTAAATGTATAATTGAGATCTTCAAAACATTAGAAGGCAAATTTAGTGTCTTTTTAAATGGCTGCAGGGACTGAGATAACACAAATCAACTTATGTTACGCCAAGACTCACTTTTGCACACATGTGTTCAATATGCATTGCACGACCCCTCGTCAGCCTGAGGGGATTCTTCCACAAATAACACTTCCAAGGTTTTCAGAGAAGGGATTTTCAGAGCTTTAAGATGAAGTTTGCAACTGTACTGTGGATGAGATCATCAGTCAAATGCTGAGATTTTAAACTTTTTACTGATGGCAGATATTTGAGGCTAGATTTGTTGGCAACCACATTGGTCCAAAGATGACTTGGCTTTCTCCTCTCATTTTGTTCCCTAGTCATTAGTAGACGAGGACTGACATTCCTTTGAGACTTATTCCCCCATTTATAACTTAAGGCTTCTTGCAGGAGACTGACAGAAAGCAGTTTATTCATATTGCTACCTTCTTACAGTTGTAGTCTCGTTTATTTGTCAGTGCTTACCGCTGACATTTATTTATTCACCTTTCACACAGAAGAACAGATTATTTAGTTGCTCTCCACTGCTCAGCCAAGTCATTGATAAAACTGTGTCTCACTAGGGGTGACAAAGCTAAAACTTCAAGGTGCTAAACCAACAATCTTCCTGATAACCATTTCTTACTATCAATAAACATCCCAAAAGTTTCCAAGCAAAGACAGTATCAATTCACTACAGCTCTTTTCATCTCCCTGTCCTCACATCCATGCAAAAAATCCACAATTTAAAATCTGAAATTCTCAGCAGACAGTAAGAGATGTCACCAAACTGGGAGGTGATGACACCAAACTGGGAGGAGTGGCTGACACGCCAGAAGGCCGTGCTGCCATTCAGTGGGACTTGGACAGACTGGAGAGTTGGGCAGGGAGAAATTTAATGAAATATAACAAGTGCAAGTGTAGAGTCTTGCATCTGGGCAAGAATAAACCCAGGCACCAGTATAGGATGGGAAATGACCTGTTGGAGAGCAGTGTAGGGGAAAGGGACCTGGGGATCCTGGCGGACAGCAGGATGACCATGAGCCAGCACTGTGCCCTCATGGCCAAGAAGGCCAATGGCATCCTGGGGTGTATTAGAAAGGGTGTGGTTAGTAGCTCAAGAGAGGTTCTCTTCCCTCTCTACTCTACCCTGGTGAGAACCCATCTGGAATATTGTGTCCAGTTCTGGGCCCCTCAGTTCCAGAAGGACAGGGAACTGCTTGAGAGAGCCCAGGGCAGGGCTACCAAGATGATTAAGGGAGGAGGAAAGGCTGAGGGAGTTGGGTCTCTTTAGCTTGGAGAAGAGGAGACTGAGGGGTGACCTTATTAACGTTTATAAATATGTAAAGGGTGAGTGTCAGGAGGATGGAGCCAGGCTCTTCTCAGTAACATCCAATGATAAGACAAGGGGTAATGGATGCAAGCTGGAACATAGGAGATTCCACTTGAACATGAGGAAAAATTTCTTCACAGTGAGAGTGACTGAACACTGGAAGGGGCTGCCCAGGGAGGTTGTGGAGTCTCCTTCTCTGGAGACATTCAAAACTCGCCTGGACGCATTCCTAAGTGATCTGCTCTAGGTGTTCCCGCTCCGGCAGGGGGATTGGACTAGATGATCTTTCGGGGTCCCTTCTAATCCCTGATATTCTGTGATTATGTGATTCTTTCATCTGACTGACCCAGTAAAAACACAGCTCAGCTGCATTCTGATCCCTGCTCCTCCTCCCCCCACCAAGCTGACGGCACTACTTCTAAATTCCCCCCATCTTAATCTCCTTGTTTCTCTCTAATATTTCAGCATTCATATTGCCTCATTTCCTCCATGATTACAAGACTGAAGAGCACAGAAGAAGGACTCAGATAAGAAAATTCGTGGAACTGTGCTAAGCCACTTCAGTACTATTTTCACATGGACTTTTCTCAGTGGGACAGATTTTTATTTTTTATTTAAAGAAGAAAAGAAGGATGGAGAAATAATATAAGCAATCAGATTTTGGAAAGCTTCCAAGAGAAGAAATGTCAGGAGAACTACCGCAGATGTAGTAGCCTGTGCATTTCAATCAGGAGTGCAAATAATGGCTACAAAATCCATTTAAAGTGGCTGCACAAAACACTCTGATAAGAAATTGCTTCCTTTTTGTTTCTTAGGCCTTTACCCTGGCAGCAGTTTGAAATTATTACCCCCAGCAGAGGCATTCACTCAGGAGGGCAGGGCTCTGTCATGAAAGATGTTCTGCAACTCTGCAGACTTGGGACATCCCTGCCTCATCATTTGAGCTTCTCTCCCTCCTGCTCTAGCAGACTCCTCTCTCACCCTCATGGTCTGTTCTGGAGTCTCACATCTTTTGCATCCTCAGTTCCTCCCCTCTCCTCTTCTTTTTCCCATTCCTCTTCCTTATTCCTTCTCTTGGGAGTCAATGAAATGCTCTTTTTCCTCTAGGAGGGTTTTTCTGGTTGCACCCCTCACCCCTGATAATTCATATTAAAGCACCCCCACCTGCATCTGCTTTGACCTACTGGAGCAATGGGAGGAAGAGCGAAACAGGGTGCCATCACCATGGAGGGCAAAGCAGGGCCCAGTGGACTGATTAAATCTGTCTGAGGTGTTGCACACATACACAAAACAGTAGGAGATTATTGGATGTTTGTGTGCTTTAGTTTCTGGTGTATGACCACCTTACTCAGGCTACCTGAAAAATTAGGACAAGTCTCTATAGAACAGACTTTCCATTGCCATTTTAAAGTTTACAATTGATACTGGAAAATCCTAAAAGTGAATGATCATTGTACAGCAACAGAATACACAAAGCAAAATTAATAAAGTGATGATCTCCCACCCCTCCCACTTCTCTCCCCAGATTTCCTGAGGCTGGATCCAAAGAAACATCCCCATTATTTCAGCCTGGAAGATAATGTGCTTGATGCTGGACCAGTGCCCACTGAAATAGATTAGCACAGCAAGGCCCTCACCACAAACATAGTCTTGGGCCCTCTAGATCTCCAAATCTCCACAGACACCTGGCTGCATGTAGCATCTCACATGATCATTGCATACTTGGCTATTTTTGGTTGTCGGGTTTTTTCCCCACAAATGGTATCCTCTCTGTTAACATAATAATGTGTCTCTGTCTTTATAAGCAACTGGATTTTTTTTTACTTATTAGCCTATTTATAAGAAAATAAGAGAGCTTCAAAACCAAGGCACCTTTGTCAGTCAGGTTGCTGTCACCCGCCTTAATGCAAAAAGCCCATCCTATTCAGAAACTGTGAGTACTTTCAGATATCATATAGCAAAAGGAAAAGCTGTTTTTAACATATTCCTATACTTAGCAGAACAAGGTCTGCATTAAGAAATGACATCACCTTTCAAAAATCATTTATTCGCAGAGTCACCTTAATCCCAGGAACCCTGACAAAAGCCATCTATTTTCTAAGTGACTTTCTTAGCAAGCACTTGCCATGACACTGACGTCAGCCATCTCTCAGGTCTCATGTAATCCAAGTATCTCTTGCCGCTCCAAAATCATTGGTGTCTTCAAAATTGCCAAATCTAGAGAGTGTTTAATTGGTGTTGTGGTCTAAAATGCCTATTTCTATAAAACTGTGTTTTAGGAATGGGTAACATTTCAGCTCTGAAATTAATAAAAAAGATGGCTGAGCACTTCCTTCCCTAGGTGTAAGCCTCTTGACCTTCCTCTACCTTGTGAGCCAAGGCCATCAAAGATGCTATGTTGCTACTGCCATAGCCAACTCCCTTCATCAAAGCTGATAAAACTCATCAAGGAACTACGTCAAGGGTTTGGTTTAGTTTTCTTTTACCCCCTTAGATACTCTGTGGAGGAGGAACTGTTTTTCACTACACCTCACCCTATCTTCTGGCACTCCTATGAAATAGGCCACATGGGACAGGCTGGAACGATAACTCTTGGAGCCAGTTGCCATCCCTCACCACAAGCCATCTCACTTCTACTTCAGTGACTCATCCAGGGCAATTGTATAAATAGGAATTCTCCAGCTTTTCTGCAAGTCACATTTTATTTTTTATGCTCTTCGTTTTCACCAGCAGTTGAGTGTGCTAGCTAGTTCTTACAGCCAGCTTGACACATGAGATGTGAGAAGATATCAAGCCACAAAACTTATCAGAGATAACAGGCTTGCAAAACTGCATGTTGAAAGAAACCTTGCAAAAGAGATCACTGCTTTATAGATCCCATGAATCACACTTCGCACTCTTCTGTTTTAGCAAACAACAGGGTTTTAATCCTGTTGGAAATTGGGGAACTTCAATATGTCTCTTTTTCTGATCATAGGTAGGTTAGAAACATTGAAGGTCAGTTCTGAAAGGAGACATACATCCCTAATTTCCCAGAAGAAAAACAGTTTGAGAGTTAAACAAGTCTTTGCATTGACATAAACTATAAATAGCACAGGGAGACAAAGCAATACCAGGGCTGCTAGTGAGCATCTCTGAAGTTCAGAAAGCAGGTGGCTAAAAGTGACATTTGAAAACAGATAGGCAATTTATTCCCATTTAGCTGTCGTTTACAGGAAGAGGGAATATAAAAGTATGAACTAATTTGGTTATTTACCCCAACAAATGATTTATCATTGACAACACCTAAACTTGTTATGTTTAACAGCACATAAGAGTGGTCCATCCCTGACAACTGTCTTTTAAAACAAAGAAAAGAAAAAAGGAAAAAGGAAAAAGGAAAGAGGAAAAGGGAAAAAGGAAAGAGGAAAAGGGAAAAAGGAAAAGGAAAAGGGAAAAGGAAAAGGAAAAAGGGAAAAGGAAAAAGGGAAAAGGAAAAAGATAGACAGCATTTATGTCTCTATCTGATTCTGAGCTCCTGTAATAAAGTTTATGTTCCAAAGGCCATAACAGTAAAATTCAGTGATGATTTTAATCAGTTCTGCCTCCTGCCTGCATCTCGAAAGAAAGGTTTCAGTTGGGAACAGGCTGACTCCTAGTCAAATTTTCCTTCTAGAAATGGCATCTAAGAGTTACATATTGTATTTAACACTTTTAAAAGGTGGAATGTAAATTTAGGAACCGATACCACCAATGTCCTTAGGTTTTATGATTTTCAGTTACTAAAACTGCACTGATTATTAAGTTCACCTTCAAACCTAACCAAAACACATTAGGCAGCCATGGTGTTAACATCTATGCTATTAAAAAGGATCATTAATGCAGTTTTGTTCCTCTCTAATGGTTTCTTACTTCCTGTCCTTTCAAGGAGAATACAGGAACAGATAAGCATTACTAATACAGGCCCTGTCCATTGCTTTCCTTCACTTCCACCTCAAAATCATCCAATCAAATTTCTCCATCATGCAACTTAAGAAATAGAAGTGCATCATTAGAAAGGTCCCTTTCCTGAAGTAAGTGGGTTGTTAAGATCCTTTTTATTACACAAAGGACTTTACAAAAAAAGTACCCCAATGAGAAATTGGTATTAAAAAAAACAGGGGGGTGAGGAGGGAAGAAGAGATTAGACCACTCCTGATATATTATTTTTAGCATGGTGTGTTTTTGATAAAGGCTACATGTACAGCACCACCTTCCTTCAAGCCCAACACTAAATTGCTTCATGTCCTCTTTAGAAAAATATTCTCACCACAATTACTCTTGTTCCCTCCTAATGTGAAAGGTATAGAAGGGTATAGACATTGAATTGTGGTCATAAAGGAAAGAATATTCTCAGGCAGAAAGTAATGTCTAGAAACATGGAGTAGATGAATTTCTGTTCTCTGTAAAATTTACAGATGAATGAAGATACAGCAGACTGATACAGCAACCACCTCTCCCTAGTAATTTAGGCAGTACTTAAACTCACCTTCCCACTAGGAAACTTGCTGTATTGCTGGTCAGAATCCTCCCAGCTGAAAAGCTACAGGTTAAGTGAACTCCATGCGTGCCACTAACACTAGGTTAAAGGTTGGATTTGAGAATCGCAAAGGTTTCTTCCAACCTAAACAATTCTATGATTCTATGATAATCCTTCTTTCACAACTTCCTGATCCCCTACATCCATCGAATGGGTGGAACACCTTTCTTTGAAACATGCAGCGAGCCCGCTGTGCTCAATTCCAGATGCTCCAGCTGCAGGAACTTGTGTGCTAGGAATTTAGAGAGCATTTTAAAAGTTAAGAATCACAACTAAGCAAATAAAAGAAAAAGGGATGTGTTGTGATATTGGTGGCCTGGGCACACTGATTAATTTTGTCTCAGCAACATTTTTAGCAGCAACCTGTCAGGAAAATGAGTGTCCATATTGTATACACAGTGCTGTGGAAAGAAAAGCTTTGTCAATGATACCAGCTAGAAAGGTATCTTCCAACTTCCGTAGATAAAAAGGAGTTACACAGTGAAGCACAATTTTTCTTCTCGTACTATTTACACAGACATGTTTCCAGTCCATTCAAGATGAACTTTTAGAAGGATATCACTGAAAAAATACAAGTTGTTCCCCTTTCTTTCTTTCCCTCTTTTCTCAGCAGCACAGTTGTTTCTCTTCAGCAGATTTCTCTGCTTTGAAAAGCAATGAAATCAGATCCTGAGCAGTAAAATGAAATTATTATTTCAGGCCATGAACTGCACTGTGCACAGGAGCTCACCGTGAACCAACCAGATTCCTATTTAGAGGAACAGCCTAATATTCAAAAGCACCAAACACACAGGAACACCTGCTGAAATTAGAGCTACCCAGTGCTCAGAACCAAAGCTAAGTAGTATTTAATTTTAAATTTTTGCATTGAATAAGGAGTCTAATTTCAGCATCCAAGATGTTTAATCCAGTATTAACCTCAAAACTTTGGGATTTGAGTTTGGTTTGTTCATAAATGAGCAAATGACATTACCCCCATCTTTACCAGGCAGCTGCTCACAACTCCATCTGTGTGGTGAGAGTACTGGGCAGGCTTCTGGGCTAACATTGCAGGGCTCTTGAAAGTCAAAAATAAACCAGGCAGAGTGCAGACAGGTTCCTGTGCAAAACCTGCCTGCACTACACACCTACAGCATCTGCCAGTGACATTCATCTTCCACGGTCATAATCACCATCAAATACAAAGGGGGAAAAGTAAGAACAAACAGAAGCCACCAGCCATGCAAGGTGAGGGCAGTGGTTCTGGACAGTGACACCCACAGCAATTACTTAAAACCCTGTTTCTCTCTGAAGCCTAATGGCTGATATGACAAATTCTGTTTTATTGCCATAAAACTATTACATTAAATAAGAGCCCCTAGCCATGGAAACTGTGGTCTATCTAATTAACACAAATTGAGCTGAGAGTCCAGGACACAGAGATGGAGGCTGGCATGTGGTACACAGGCATATGGTTCCTGAGCTTGCTTTGGAAGACCAGATCCCTTCTCACTCTCTGCCAAGCCATGTTCGTAGCAAAACTGAACTGTGATTAGTAGATTGCTGTTCCTGAGAAGTTGCCACGATCTCTGCACAGCCATTACCATAAAACTTGTATTTCCTGCCACTGTTCCTTAACCTTCTCTCTTCCAGAGTTCACAGCCTCACACTTGACTCACAGCTTCCCAAAACAGCACCAGCTCCTTAGTGACCTCTAAAGCCTCGTGTCATGGAAACCACCCACAGCTGAAAGGTATCTTGGTATCCCTGAGCCTCTAGCCTGTCCTCTCCACAGATCCAGAAAGGAAGACCCTACAGTGTGACTCAAGCTGATTCCATCTTCCTCAAGGCCACACTTCATTCCCAATGCTCATTGTTTCACCTCAACTCACTTCTTTGTTAACTGTGTATTTGTGTGTGTATTGTGACTCTGCCCTCCTGTGCGGTCTCCCAGGTCAGTTAGTTGAGAGAAGATAAACTTTTGGTGAAGAATATTACCTGATATGTATTGCTATTTCCCAAAATGGTTAATCCTATGCCTTTACACCATGGGAACATAAGAATTCCATACTCCACTGCAAGTGTAAGCAGAAGCTATGTGCAGTTGAATGTTAGGTTATGTGAAATCAGTCCTTTCAAGCACACATTTTCTATGGGTTTTTCCACTAATTTTTTTCCTTGCCTCTTTTGCACAAGTTTCAAGTCATCTCAAGTATTGCACTGGTCCTTAGCAGAATAATACATTTTGGCTCCTATGCTTTATCACTTTCTTTAGCCTCTTTCTTTTTCCTACATATCCTACATCTTATTTCTTCGTAACTTTTGTCTTTGTTCTTCCCATTCTTGCATCTCATTTATTTTATTACATTATTTCTTTTTCCATTGTCATTTTTCAGCAAACGGCAAAAAAAAAGTTTGCAAGAACTTTAGTTTTAAATGCACTACTGCTATTTTAGGGATGTTTTAGAAAAGAACTCTGAATTGATGAAATTTTTTGTGAACCTTTGTTCTCTCTGCGGGAACATTTTTATGTCCTGTCATCATAATGTTGCATAATCAGCATCAGAGAACAGCACATGGACCTGGGTGAATTCTGCCTGCAGCGGTGGGCTGCACGGAGGGCTCAGACTGACGGTACCGCTCTCATCACACGTCTTTTCTATCTGACAATCTAGAAGAATCTTGCAGGAATTCACTTTCCCACAGAAACAAGATACTGTTAGTGTCAGAACAGGAACACTTTTAAAAGAAAAATCTAGAGAAGGCTCAGATTAAAGAAATGGCAACAATTTATAATCTATCCAAACAAAGATGCTTTTCCTCTCATTCTGTTGCATTAATATGGCAAAGCCTTTCTCTCCATGGCACGTATTGACAGCTCGCCTCACAATTTACTCCATTCCAAATGAGCCAGTAACACAACCCTGAACTGGACCTGGCAGCCTGTTAGCATAGCACTCAAGCAGAAGCTTAAAATGTCAACTATATTCAGCAGTGGGGGGAGCAGCAGCTTTTCATAGAAATGACTCAGTTGGAAAAGACTTAAGGAAACCTACCAAATCAGCAAAGGAGATCTTTGTCTACAGTCTAATCAGCTTAATTACAGTACTGCAGGGCTTTCTTTACCCTGCTGACTGGCAAGTGATCAGACATGTAAGAATATACCACTTCCAATCATGGTCCTCAAAGCATCAGAGCATAACTGTTCTCTCTCTGCTGAATGGGACAAGAGGCATGAAGTAGATTGGGGGGGAGATCATAGAATGTTGGAAGGATCATCAAGTTCCGACCCCCCAGTCATGGACAGGGACAACTCCCACTAGAGGAGGTTGCTCAAAGCCTCATCCAGCCTGGCTTTAAACACTTCCAGGGACAGGGCATCCCTGGGTAACCCAGTCCAATGCCTCACCACCCTCACAGTAAAGAATTTCTTTGTTATCAAATCTCAGTATCCCCTCTTTCAATTTAAAGCCATTACCCCTTGTCCTGTCACTACACTTTCTGATGAAGAGTCCCTCTCCATCTCTTCTGTACGCTCCCTTCAGATATTGCAAGGTAATAATATATAATAATATATATAATATAAGATCTCCCTGGAGCCTATTCCTTTCCAGGCTGACTTTCCCACACCCAATATGAGGTAAGCAAGGAGGCTGTTCTAAAATACAATCTGGCTTTCTGTTTGCAAACAGGGACACAAAACAAGACTCCATTCCAGCCACTTATAATAAAGGCAACACATGATGGGATATATCCTCAGAACTGATCAAAATTTTCATCTTCTGGCTATTTTTTAGAGATACTGGACAGAACCAAGAAATGAGAACCTTAATGTTATCAGATTCTATTAGCTCTCTAGCCTTTGTATCTTGAGGGTTAAAGTCGAATAAAAGTGAGTTTATCTCATGTCAATAAAAATATGCAACAAACAGGCCCGCTATCTTTGCATTTCAAGTTTTAGTACGTTTGGCACCTACAGCCTTTTCCATTCTTCACAACCAGTTGAAGAGTAACTTGAAATACATTCCTACTATTTTGGTTTTCTTGCTACTTCATTCCTGGGAGTCTGGTATTCACTGTATAATCAGTGTATAATTCACAGTGGCAATATTCCACACTAGGGCACTAGTTAATCTGAAAAATTCTTTCCAGTTTTGTGTAATCCCTATTTTTTTTTTCTGCTGCCATCATCCTAGATACTTAGAGCTGTACAAGACCTGCTGGAATGAGCAAAAAAGGCTGAAGACTCTCTCAGCTTAACTCATTTCATAAGGGAAAACCCATCATTGCTGAAACAACATCCCTCCTTCAAAATCCTATTAGACTTCTTTTCACAGTTCACACACCATTGACAGGTATAATTGTAAGCAAGGGTCAGATTTAGACCCAAACTTTAAATAAATTCTGCATAAGTAAAAAGGGCTACCTTCACAGACAACATTGGCAATTGAAGGTGACAAATTATCTCTGCAAAAAGAAGTAGCTTGAGGTCAGAATCTTATCACTGTAAAAATAATCATCGAAGTTTTGCTTTTCAACAGAAAAACTGCTCATTTCTATGCCTACTCCTTGTCAAGATAAATTTTACTTTTTAAAAAATCCATAAATTTCAACACAAACCTCCTAATTCTGTGATGTTTACGTTAATATCTAACCCTTTCCCATCAGTGTCACATCTTTTTTTAAGTGCAAAAGGAGGCAAGTTGATTTTCAATGGAGCATTGTTGGAAACACAGTATTTTAAGAGTCACTTTTTCCCTGCAAACCTGAAATATAACTTAAAGGTACAGTGAGGCACCAAGACATAACGGTACGTTGCGTCAGTATATTAGGTTTTTTATGTTTAAAATTCTTAGAAACAGCAAAAAGTATTTAGCAAGGAAAAGCATCTTAACTGCAGGTATCAGAGTATATAGGTGTAAGGGAGATTGATGTGGAAAAACCCACTCATAATTGAACTTTTGTAATGGCAGACAGTAAAAATATACTGGAAAAGCAGATGTGAAGAACTACAAAGATGTTGATTGCTCTGGTGGCTGATCCCACCTGGCAGCCAAGCACCCATCCAGCAGCTCGCTCCCTCCATCCCCAGTAGGGCATGGGAGAAACAGGAAGAATGAGAAAACTTATGGATAGAAATAAAGACAGGGAAATCACTAACCGAGTTCTGTTGCAGGCAAAATAGCCTCAATTCAGGGATTTATTGTCATTTAGAATAAATATTTCATTAATGATTCCTGTATTGGGAAACAAACAAGAGACATATTTATACATTTAGGGAAAAAAACCTCCTCTCTCTCTTCCCAGCCTCAGCTTCACTCCAGACCCTTCTCCTTCTGCTTCTTGATCTCCACTCCTGGTGGTATGACTGCGGGTTGCACTCAGTCCCTTCGGCCAAGTGATGGGCAATGCAGGAGAGGTCAGGCCATAGCAGCTGTCTCAGCCACTGTCTGTTTCTCACTCTGTTTTCCATTACTCCTCCCTTCTTGTTTGTCCCTCACCAGTATGGTCCCCCCTAGGCTGCAGTCCCTTTTGAGGTGCACCTGCTCCAGCATGGGCCACAGCTCCTTTATTGTGGAGCACCTCCTTCTGCTCTGGCTTTGTCCTTCCCTTTGGTTCCTCTTCCTTCTCACCATATTTTTGCCCTTCTTTAAATACTTTATCACAGAGGTGCCACCATATTGGCTGCTGGGCTCAGTGATGTCCTGTCATCACAGAGTTGGCTGGGACATGTTGTGTTGGGCACAGGGTAGCTCCTGGCCTTTTCTCACAGAGACCATCCCTGAAGCCCCCCTCCATCAGGACACCTGATACTACTGCTAAGTGTAAGAACCAGATCAATGATTCAAAGCACTGGAATATGCCTCTTGTAATTGCAAATAGGAATCATGGAGGATAGTTTTAAAACATATGCTGCATTTGCAACAAGGTAAAATATTTACCTCAGCAAAACAAATGCAATAGGAAAATCTTATAAGAATTAATAAAAATAGTTAAATGAAAAAATAAGATTACCATGCACGTCCTAAAATTTCTCAAAACAAGCACTGATGTGAGACATACACAAACCTGCAGTTTAGCACAGTCTTATTCCTCAACACTTACTGTCAGTGGCAGCATGTTCATTGTTTTTAAAAAGAGCAAAATTGGATCTTCAGTACTTAAAGACAGGCAGGGGTGGGAAGGTTGCACTAGCAGTGTCACACCTCTTAAAATTAAAAAAAACCAGCAAACCCCTTGTAAAATTCAGCATCCAATAGATTTGGGAATACTTCCAAAAAGGAATTTACTAATCTGCAACCGATTGCTTAAGATTGGAGCAGTATAATCTTAAAACATCGATTTCCCAGAAAGCACAGATGAAATTAGAATTGCTGATTGTATTGACATTAAACAGGAGATCAGGAGTGTTTTTGTCTGAAAATAAGGTTTCCGAACGTTTTTCCACTTCTTAGATTTCTACTGATAATATTTGGTTTAAAAAAAAAAAAAAAAAGGAGAAATGTTATTTTGTCCCAGTATTTTGCTGTTTCACCATCAAAGCTAAGGCAGCACTACATAGCAAGGTTTTACCTTTATACGTGTTTTGTTTAATACACAGTTAATAACAGAAAAAGAGCTCTGGACTAATATAGCTGATGGATTTGGTCACCTGTTTCTGAGGACCAGTTTAGGAAAATAGTAAACTTCTCAGTAATAGCTTCTTAAAAAAGGAGTTTTCCCAGTCAAGGGTTCTTTCATCCCTCCCTCTTCCAATTTCGCCCTTCCCAGCTTCCAGTTACTCTGCTCACCCAGAAGGTAAGGGAAAAGCCCCATAAAGCTCTTGTTACATATGTCGCTGTACCTCAGGGGGTGGATTGGCCACAAACCCTTAGGCTCCCCGGGGTACTTCTTTCAGCCAGATTATTTTACTGGCTTCTTAGGGAGTTCAAAGCCCGTATGAGCTACTGCCACGTACAGTATTTGCATACACCACAGGGTGGTGTTTTGGACGAGATCAAAGGATGGCAAAATGCACTGATTTTGAAACTCTTCTTGATATTTATTGCAAGTGAAGCAAAGAACAACTGTGGGAAACTTTTCCTGCAATAACCTAATCACCCAATGAATCTGATGCAGTCAAGCTATATTCTGATTGACAGTATTTGACATGAGCTATCAAAGCACAAAAGAAAATGTGAAAGCACTCCCAAATGTTGTTTGAAAATGGCAACAGAAGAGTTCAGGTATTGAACTAGACTGAATTTATCTAGTGCAAGCTCCTGAGGGTTTCCGTGGTCAGGTGATTCACATTCTTACAAACTTGAAAATAGTTTCTCCCATAAAAACAAAGTCTTAATAATATCCCTGCTGCTTATCTTTCCCCCCCACACCTAAATCTAACCATTCATCTCAAACCTGAATTAGACACTAATAACACGGTACTGCAGAACACAATCTGTAACAGGTTTTGGCTATCAATCAGGATGCTCTTAGATCCAGTAAATCACTCCACCCAAAGCGTTCTTCAACAGTAAACCATTTTCTACACATTTTTCCAAACGACAGAGCACCTGAGGGCAGCTGCAGGAGTGAAGACAAGAGGTAGAGGCAGATCCACCACCACTTGGTATTGCACGTCTAATCGCACAACTCAGGCAAGGCCTTTCAGGCTTTCAAGCTACCAGAGAGGTTCAAGTTCTAACGAGAGGCACACTGGGGATATGGTGGCAGGCTACAATGTACATTACAGCATGTTCTTAGTTCTTTGTTCCTAAGCATCAGTGGCTCCTCCTCTGCCCGGCTTGACTAATAACAATAAATCAAATACACCTTAGAAACCGTGCAGCACAGCTGGACTGAGTAGTATGTTTAAGAACAATGACCTGATCCCAGTTTCTCACAGTGCTCAGCAATAGGCTCTTGGAGTTTGTTTCATCACCTCTTGTCAGTGACTTAAGTCTGAAGAGCAGTTGATACAAGTATACACCTTACATGAAGAGTTATAACTGCATGAACAAGCAGCATCCATGCTTATTATGTACAGGAAAACAACACCATGAAAGTACCACAGTGCAGACCAGCCTCAACCACAGGAACACAAAGTTATAAAACACATGCAGTGACAAACACGTGTATCCAAAGAGCTCAGTGACACACTATGCCAAGTACATTGTAAAATCCCAACTTCCACCAGTGACAGGAGGGTTTGAGGACTTATCTCTAAGACAACTCCAGCTCCTTACCTTTTGCCAGGAGATCAGCTCTACCACAAGTCCCAGCTGGGAGCACAGCAAGATCATCAGCTCCTTCCTAACAGCTGCATCAAATAATGAGCTCAGCCCAACTTTTCTTATTCAAGGTATGTACATCTTTGCTACGACAACTGCTTCACACATACGTGTGCTGTGAACACCAGGGAATGTAAAATGCACCCGTACGCAAGCTTATCTTTGCTGAGGTAGAGGATGACAGCATAAATCTAACAGCATTTTCAGCTTCTCTTTGAAGAGAAGTTTCCTCTCTTGGCTACCGCTATTTATTTGGTGCGGAAGAGTCACTTAGTTTAAAAGCAGGATGAGTCATACTTGTTTAGAGCTTTATAAATTACCTGCAGTTAAGGAAGATGGTAGGAAAAAAATGTCAGAAAGCTTTAAATACTGTTCTTTGAAGGTGTGATGAACTAATAGCAATGTATTAATTTTTGAGAGCAGCTAGTTGAGCATGAAAATCAAAGTGACTTGGCTTTTTCCTTCATCATTTTATCAGTGTTTACCACTTTCTAACAAAGATCTTTCAAATATAGAGATTTTTATAAAGAAACTTCAAATGTTTAAGCAAATAAAAATCCTGATATGGATTGTCTTGACTTTACACCCTCATAAATGGCACCTCAGCACTGCCATCTCACTGCAAAAACATGTAACTGTGGCCGATAGGACTATGGGGTTGACGTAATTGTGCCCAAACTACCCAGAGGAAAGTTGTTTCTTTAGTCCTGTCAGTATAACTAGAGAAGCACAGTGATATGTTCATTAATGTCTTATCCCTCTACTAAGCTTGTGTGGGTACTAAGGGCAGAAGAAGAATGTTGTATCATACCATCCGTTACCAGCTACTTTTGGTCTCTGCAAGTTTGTACTCAGCATAGTCCAATAACCCACAGGAGATAAGACAGACAGATCAATAAAAAAACCATTTGTTATGCCACGTGGAAGTGGTTTTGCTAAGGCTTACTCCAAACCTGCTTTTCCTAACCCCTGGAAAAGAAGGGAAAGCAAAGCAAATGCATAGCATGCCCCAAGCTACATATCCCTTCCCCCACCCTTCATAAAAGCCAAGTGAAGACAAATTAATCAGAGGATAATTAGTTACAATTTGCACAATTTTGTCACTCTAAGAACTTTTTCTCAAGATTAAAGGGGCCAGAAAGGCACTATGTAAAACCTTTCTTGACTTTTTCTTCTCAGGGGAATTTTGGCAAAGCTTTCTTATGGTACTTCATGCAAAGATCTGATTATGTATTTTAATTCATTTTCTCTGTAATTAGTCTAAAAAGCTAGGTCATATGAATATTTAAGATACTTTAATTTGAGCAAATCTTCTACAGGGATACACAATCTATGAGTTGGAATTTGGGGCACTGAGCTCAGTATGCCTACTGGTTTGAACAGGACTAAATGACCTTGGAGGATGGGCAACTGCCAACCAGATTCTGGTCCTCTTCACCCCAAAGCAGCCCAGAATACATGCATTTGCTTAAATTTGTAAAAGGCCTGAAGAGCACAGTCTCAGCAGAGCAGACCATACGTCATGTATAAGCATATGTTCACCCGTCAAGCAGCAACAATGATTTAAAGGAGTTGCTCTGCTGCTGCTGAGATGCAGTAATTAACCACAGAGCTCTCAATCTGTGTCAAACGCTTTTGTCTTCCTTTGCACTGAAACAGACTCCAAACTCTCACATCTTTTGGCAGAGAGGGACAGGAATATCTTGAACCACTTTGTTTCAAAAGGAATCAATTTTTTAAGAAGGGAAGGGAAGGGAAGGGAAGGGAGATACTGGAATTCCTGGCTGTCTACCAACCTAGCTGGTAGTCAACAGACATTACACTGTGCTGGCCATCTTCTTTAGCTTCCACTTGATTTGTCTGTCCCATGACCAAAATAAAACTTTGCAAGACTGATTAACCTTCCTAAACACCACACCAGCAGCAGCGATGGCAGAGGCATGCACTCTGTAACACTGATTTTATTTAGGATTGAGAGGCAGGGTTCAAAATTTATTCTTATTCACTGGAGAATTACACACAGAAATCATTTTGCTTTGCTCTGGATCCCAGGTACTATGCTGAAGATCTGCATGATAACTGATACACCCACCTCTTAAAAAAGAAGTATCTGTGATGGGAGTGTTTGCTTGGTGCATAGCGTAGTCAGGAGGAGTCAGGATTGCCTTGGGGTTTTTAGACTTTTTTTTTTTCTTCCCAACTGAGTGTATTTCATTACTACAGCAAGATGAGTGGTGTCAATATCCTAACAGTTTACAATCTTCTGTTACTGTGTTTGGAGCAAGAGATGATTATATTACCAGTTCCATAAATCTTTTCCTTTAGGAAGATTACCTGAAATATTGGCGATATATTTCTCCTTGATCATCTTAAAATGTCATCCCTGTGGACTAGTGTATTATGCTAATTGCTTTATTACATTTCTTGCTCCGCTTTACCAGAATATACTAGTCTAACACTGTACTAATGCACTACTTGGCTTGGTATTTTAAAATTTTAACCTTAAAACCACGTGTTCAAAAATCTTGCAAACCTAGAATCTGACAGCAAGTCTTACTACCCCAAAATTTCTCAACCTAACATTCTTTTAAATGGATCTGTTTATTTCACAGATCTACTGACACCTGAAACCAAGGGATTTCAAAACAGTCCATTTTAATAAATGGATGACAATCTGTCTGTACGACTGGCAACTGTAAAAATAAAGGACTTGTGTATGCCAAAATGAACTTAAGTCAGAAGATGGCTGACTGAAAAAGCAATGCTAGAAAGACAAAAACAGAAGAAAACTGGGGGGAGTTTTTTGTACCTGTGATAGAAGAGGGACAGTCAGCTGCAACCTGTTACTACTAGCTGAAATGCAGATGAGTCTGGAAAGCTGACAAAATCTAATCCAAAACGAAATCTAATCTAAAATTAAAATCTAATCTAAAAATGAAAGTATAAAACCCAGGCTAACATGATGTTACATTTAAATAATACCCCAGAATTTGCATTTCTATTGATACCTAGTGTACCTTATCTGTAGCAGAAAAATGAACATAATACTGATACTATTATTAAATCCTTTGCTTATATCTGTATTTTCCAGAACTGTGCTTTAAGTAATATGACAGAGAAGTATTTCTCCTTAACACCCAGCCATTAGCAGAGGCTCTTTTAGCTTGGACAAAGTAGTTAGTTTGTTGGAGCATGGCTCATTACAGTCAGCTCTTCTCTAATTAGGTCAGTTGTCAAGTCCTCCATCCATACTCACTTTAGGTTTGTTATACATTATGACAGGTATTTTCTTCCCACACAAGAAGTTCAGTGTCATGTCCTTTTTCTCTGTTACACATGGAGGGGGTTCATGCCCTATCACAGATGTGGTGCAACTAACACACACAGAACTGTTCCTTAGCATTTTTCTCAATACAATATACATCAGATTTTATAAATATCATCTCTAATCTGCTCTTTAGAGATCCTCATCATCCATAAAGATTTTCATCATTTTTGTCATAAGGAAGAAATATTCCCACCTTGCACTTCAAGCTGAAATCCAAGACTGATTTAGGCCTAAAAAGCAGTACGGGTAAAGCCTTTGCTCAAACCTGTTCTTGCCTGATATCCAACCTACAAAGATCCAACCTAGCTTGTGCATGGCTGTGGGCTCTATGCAAGCTTCAGGAGCTGAGCTGAGCAGCAGACTCAGGCACAGCTGCAGACCACAGATTCACAGAATCGTAGAATCGTTTCGGTTGGAAAAAACCTAAAGATCATTGAGTCCAACAGTAAACCTAACACTCCCAGGTCCATGACTACATCACATGTCTAAGTGCCACATCTAAATGTCTTTTAAATACATCCAGGGATGGTGACTCCATCACTTCCCTGAGCAGCCTGTTCCAACAATTGACAACCCTTTAAGTGAAGAATTTTTTCCTAATATCCGATGTAAATCTCCTTGGCACAATTTGGGGCTGTTTCTTCTCATCCTACCATTTATTACTTGGCAGAAGAGACTGACACCCATGTCGCTACAACCTCCTATCAGTTGCAGAGAGCAATAAGGTCCTCTCTCAGCCTTCTTTTCTCCATGCTAAAGAACCCCCAGTTCCCGAAGCCGTTCCTCATAAGACTTGTGAATAAGCAGAGTCTTGCCAAGATCACCTCTGCTCAGCCAGGTTTTTAATGTACAAGCAATATTCTGGTGACAACATGATATGGGAGACACTCAATAGACAGAACACCAGGACTGTTTCCAACATCAAAGGCACGAATGCTAAGCGGGATCTGCAGACAATTCTCCTGAAGACTGCATTTGCACAGAGCACAGGGTAGGGAGAACGCTGCTCTGCAGGCCACCTCCTGAGCCTTATCACTGCCAATGGTATAGGTAAGTGGCACAGACAACCTAAATGAACATCTTTTCTAATGACTGTGGAAGAAAATCTATGGATAAGCCAGGTGAGGCAGGCTCAAGCACTCCTCCCATTTTGCCTCAATTCAACCTTCGTATCTTGGCTGTATAACAAGACCTTTCCTTCCTCCCTGCTCCTTCTGGACACTCAGATAGCTCTTAGTCATAGCTCCTGTGGAAAAGAAGTTCACTGCAGTCTTTCTCTCATCGAGTTGGAAGTTCATACACTGTTTTGTTTGCTGAGACACTTCTTCAGTCTCCGCAAAGCACAGACTTGTAGATCCATTTGCATATTTCTACGTCTCCAATCCGCAGACTGTCTCACACCAACCTGCTACTCACCATCACAAGTCTATGGCTGGCTATAAAAAGCTGTGTGAGGCACTGACAGCAGGCAGGCAGAAGTCCTGCAGCACATTCTGGCAACCATCAAGCAGATGTGGCTTCAAAAAATGTGCTGCTGGCATTAGATCCTGAGCTTTGGGGAGCTTCCTATCTCAGGGAACACACAGAATAAGAATTAATTAATTTCTCATTTGAAGTTTAATTGACAAAATACATTGTGCTCACTTTCCTAATGCAGCTGGGAAATTATCCTTGTCTCCAAGCTGTAGATTTCCTTCTTGTTAATCCTCTGTGATGATTTCATAGTTATGTGTTTGGTAAAGTCAGTTTTGTCCAGAAAGATAAAGACATTTTGTCCAAAATAATAAGATAGGTGTCCAGCTCCTAAATGCTGTTTTATGTCCTGTTTCACCTGCTGCTCAGCTACCGGCCGAGTTTGCATAATTTATTTCTCAATTACTAAATGGAGCTCATGCTTCCTAATGTTTTCCAAGACTTGCAATCTTATTTAAGCAATTTATAACTGTGGTGAGAAGAAAACAAAGAAGTAACTGGACACAGAGTGGGATGCTGTATCCTTCATGTGTGACACTTATTACTGGAAGACAGTCAGGCCAGGGGGATGGAGGACACAGGAACCGAAACCATTGTATACTATTTGGGTGTCCACATTCAGCACAATGCTGGCCTCACCTCCTGGCTCAAAGTCTTCACTCACGTTCACCGATTTTCAGTGTCACTGGACATTAGGAAAAAATTCTTCACAGAAAGAGTGTCAGGCACTGGAATCAGCTGCCCAGGGAGGTGGTGGAGTCACCATCCCTGACTGTGTTTAAGAGTGGACTAGATGTGGTGTTGAGGGATGTGGTGTAGGGGAGAACTTTGTTGAGTAGGGCTGAGGGTTGGACTCCATGATCCCAAGGGTCTCTTCCAACCTAAATGATTCTATGATTCTGTACAGACTGTCTACAAAGAATATGCTTCTGATCAAAAGCACCGAGTGACCATTTCATGTTTAAGCCCCACTGTGGCCCCTTTGAGAAAAATGACTGAATGCATTTATATCTTTACAAGTTGGATGTACAGGTTCGGGATCAGTATAAAAACCTCCCTCTTATTACAAAGGCACCCGAAATTGTCTTTATACACAAGCAAGGCATGCAGACAAAATACAGCAGAATTTTCCAATATTTTCTTTGGGCACAAAGATATCAACTCTTAGATATGCAATAATCAATCTCTTACTATAAAATTAGCAGAATAAGGAAGAAAAGGATACAACTTAATCTGATTCTAGCTTTCCTTCTTTCCTTCTTGTAGTTAAATTCACTAATTAAACATAGTTAAAATAAAGAAAAACATGGAAGCCCGTCACGGAAATGTTCATAGTCCAACTCTGTAAAGCAGCTGTAAAATAGCTATGATGTAAACGTGCAGAGCACCAGTAAGAACTGAAAATGAAAAGCAAAAAAAATTGCTGAAACCTCATTTTACTCTAGTAATCTGAAAGCTGTTCAGATACATGAAATAAGTGAATTTTTACCAAAAAGTCATTACATAAATTATAACACACACACCATCTTTAAAGCAGTAAAGAAAAGCCCTTAACAACTAAGTATTTCTGAGCTTTTATTCTCTCCCAGGGCTCTGATCCAAAATGTGCCAACCACCATTGACCAGCACTGATTAAAGGGTCTGATCCAGAGAGCTGCTTTAGACCCTCTCTGACACACCAAGGAAAACACCCCACTGGAAATCATAAGATAACAATCATCTCACTTTTCTCTTGATTCTCTTCTGCAGTTGTGCACCTCAAGTCTTGGGAAGTTCTTCTTTGAGAAATAAAGCTATTTTTAAAATATCTCTTTAGCCCTAGTGTTTTCTGTAATTTTGAAAAAGCTTTGATTAAAAAACAAAATCAAAAGCATTTTAAAGCAGAGGATATACCAGTTCAGAATAGCAATATTTTCAGTGCTGCAACAGAACAGTAAAAATGTGCTATAAAAAAAAAGCCTTCAGAAGCATAAGATGCTCTTTTACATCTTAATACACTTCTCAGTTCTGGCAATTTTCCTTCTCTCCACATTAAATCAGAGGCTAACTGACGTTAGTAACTTTCGGATCAGCAATTCCTTCAACTCCCACAATACCTGGCACATGGTGAACACTGTTAATTTCAAACATTTACAAGAGCACATTACGCCTGCTTAACTGCTTGCTACTCTCTCTGTGGGATATAATTTTTGAAGAGAACACATTAAAATGTTTAGCAAACAAAATGCAGAACAAAAGTAACTTCTAGCATTATGAAAACACATGAATAATTATAAATCCTGATGTAAAATCCTGATTACAGACAGCTACTGTAAATCTTCTTAAAATGATCTCAAATCATTCTAAAAGATCTATATCTTACTTGATTGCAAACTAAACACAAAGCAACTACACATTAAAGCTCTTGGATATTCCACATATGCCCATCGTTTCCTGAATACCAAAAATCCTGATTTTTATGCAAATTTCATAACAGCACATTTATACACCTTGCTGCCATGAATTATGCAAACTCTGCGACATATGGCACACGTATTGCTGTGAGAGAGAGGAGCATGTGCAATTTAGACTGTCCACTTGCAAAGTGTTTAAATATGCTGCCATCTTCAATGGAATTGGTATTTCCAAACATTAATATGGAACAGCACTATAATTGGCAGTTTGTTACTCTGCACATCCAACAGCATGCAAATAGGTATTTGTTATAACGTTTATAGTTTTGATCAAGCATTTGCAGCTGAGCACTCAAAACTCCAACAGCATTTATAATGGCTACAAAAATGCCAGTCATATCCTTCAGGAAGTCACTGTAAATCATGGTGTCAAAGAGGGCCAGCAGCCATCCTGTGCTCCTCATCACAATCAATGCACAGGCTCATCAATATTACATGGAACCTTCCTAATTTCATGCTGAGCTTTGGAAAGAGGCAGGCAGAACCCAGCTAAGAGCAGATATGACTCTAATAGAAGAACAAGCAGGCTTTGCTTTGGGCTTTTTGGTTTTTTTTTAAATACTGTTTTACCTGCTGTTTACATGCCCAGCAAAACTGTGACAGTATGAGAACTGCCACAGCAGCCAGAACAACCCTTTTTCTCTTCCTCAATCTTATTCCAAAACTGGAACTTACAGGGAGAGCATAAGAAAAAGGGCAAACATTATCCCTCTGTATTTATCCTTCTGAAAACTGATAGCTCAGGAACTTGCTGAACAGATCAAAGACACTGTATCTGGACCACCGTGCTTGACCCCTTTTTCAACCTAGTTATGCTTTGGGCCTCCGTGGGAACCTGCGGGGATTTACTTTGGCTTGAGTGAAAAAGAATTTCCCCTGTTTCTGTGTCTGACCCCGGTAATTTGGTTAGTATAACCAACACTGTTTTCCAAGCCAAGCGGCTGTAACAGGTCAGCGTGGTGATCACGCATCAACCCCTTCTCTCTTCCCCTTTTCAACACTGTGGTTGTCACCAGGATGTGATGACCCCCATTACAGAAGGGACAATCCCCCTGTCAGCATTTGCGACAGAATGTTTGCCCACCAAGCACTGTCACCAGGAAGTGGTGACACCCATTTGGGAACAGGGAAGTGTACCAGCCCATGAGATACTGCCTACAGAATCAAGGAGCTGCAAGTCCCAAGGTGGGGGACAGATGGGAATTGCTGCTGGACAGCAAACCTGTGATCCCCGGGAGCCCGGGACCCACCATTGCCCGCTTCCTTCGAGACTGAAGGTTTTATGTATGGAGTTTTATGTAAAGTTGATTCCACATTATAGTTATTGTATCACATGCTGATTATTAAGAATTTGACCTAACCTTCAGAGGGCCCACTAAAAACTCTAGATAGTAAGAAAGCTACATTAATTACTAGAAATTCTGTTTAACTGAAAGCAATGATAATTGCTAGGAATACTCAGTAACATTAAGCTATGTGAATGGCTAGAAACTGTAGATGTCAATAACCTCTGCTGATTATTAAAATTTTAATGTAACAATAAAGCTCTAATTACAACTACAACCCTGTGGCCAGTCCTCATTCTGCTGAGGATCCCTAAAAAAGCCTGTGTGTCCCTGTAGTATTGGGTGACAATTTCAAATCTACTGACAGCTAAATCTAATGGATGCTCTACAGACACTATATATGTATGCATGTATATATAAATGTATATATGTATTCAAATTGAAGAGACCTTGCTTACTGTCTCTTTGCATGGAGGCCACACCGTACCTCTGAGCAGCTTTGACTCCCTTCTCTGCTTGTTTCTGGGAAACACTGATTAAACAAACAAAATTCTACTAATGCCAAAATTTTGCTATGTGCAGCAACCATCCATCCCCGTTGGTACCCACTTGCCAAAGCAAACACGAAAAAGTGCTTGGAAGTTTTCCACAACGGTACAGACAGATGAAGCTGGCAGTGTACCAACTTTTCAGGTTTGTATCTTTGCTGAATTGTTGATGTAGTTGAAACTGCTAAGAAAACAAGTCGAAGTAGCTTCCCTTTACTTGTTATAATAATTCCATAAGTGGCTTTCCGTGCCTGAGGAACCAGAGCTTTAGGATACTCCTTATTCAAGGGTAAGCAGAATGAATTATAAAAATACAAAGAACTAAGTACTTTGAACATAAAGCTGGCCTTTGGGAAGCATCATTTGAAATAAAAATGTTAACCTTGAGTTTCATAGTAAAAATTGTTACTAGGACTTTGAGTTCCAGCATTGGTAACAATTATGCATTCTGGAGTCTTCTGCGGTGCTCAAGCAGAAATCTAGGGTGGATCAGTCTGCTGGTTAACAAACTACTACAGCTAAACTTAACACAGTGTAAGAGTGCCCAAAGGCTTACATTTTCTGCTTGAAAGAGCCATTTCTGTCACCCTGGAACGCATGATTTGCCCTTTCCAGGATACAATTACAGTGCTTTCCCTTCAGCTCCTAAATGGTTGTCCAAATTGTTCATTTTCCAAGGATAGGTGGATTGACAGACATGTTATTTATTGTTCTTTCCTCCCTCAGTGTTTCTGGGCATAACAAAGTCAAATAATAACCCCCCAAGATATGTGACAAGTCATCAATACACCACAGACTAGACAAAATCTCTAGTGAACTCTAAGGAGTAGTTCCATTACCACTTTTCTCTTCTGCAACCACAAAGAAACATGCATCTATTTTGTTTTAAAGTCTAAGTTAACACACAGCCTGTCACTACATCTAAGCAGTCTATCCAAGGAGAACTTCTAAGCTCCATGGTGGTCTCTAGATGGGGACTGAGCCATATAGCAGTGCCATCACCCAGACCTTGGTTACTTGAGAAGGAGAGAAAACCATGTGGGTGAGAAGGAACAGGGTTATGTCTTGGGTCCTCATTTGGGACAATGAGGAGCTGGCAAATTGAACACAAGCACCACTCAATCTAGAAGCAGCTGTCATAGTGTGAAGTTTGCCAATAAAGGCTAAAATCTGTAATACAGGGCTCAGCAAACTCACTGACAGACTTTCCCACTACTCTGCCTGAAAGGAATACATGATCCAGACACAAGCTTAAAAAAATAATTTTCAGACAAACTGAGCACTTCTAGACAAGAGTCAATTAAAGAGCTCTGATCAAACGTAGAAAGGACACATTGCCCCATATTTCAATACAACATGGAAAAGGAACTTGAACTGTAGGACAGGCTCCATTTAGCTGCATGGACAGTGCTCCCACCCAGGCATCTCTGGGGTCAGTTTATGTTCTTGGCCATTTGAGAAGTGCCAGTATCTCAAATCTTGAAAAAAGATGCAACATGATATAAGTTGACAGAACCAGCCTTTAAAAGATTATTCCAGGTTTTAGAGAAAAGCAAGCTACACAGAATGATACATTCAATAAGTCCTCTCTTCCTTCAAAATTAAGTGTTGTCATGGAAAGGAACCTCAGACTTTGGCCACTAAACAAAAGGATATTAGACCATTTATATCAAGTTCCTGTTTCTTTCACGAAAATTCTCCACTTTTAGGCTTGATAATACTTAATTGAAATAATCCTGTTCAAGACACTAAAAGGAAAACTGGAAAGGTAAATAAACAATGGGAATGAGCAAGACAGAGTGAGTGCCTGAGGTACCTCTGCTATCAGGGAACTAATTGGGTTAGAAATGCCCAGATGAACCCAGAACGGGAACCACGAGGTCCCCCAGTAAAAGAAGGCATGAGATATTAAGAGGTTAGAACTGTCTTTTTAACAGCACAAATGCAAAGAAATAAAACTTGAATCAACACCTCAGCAACAGAAAATCTTTCTACAAATAGTTTTCTGATCATTTAGTCTCAGACTAAAATGGCAGTCACATTGAGAATTTAATTCTGTTAATATTAAGGGACTTAAGAACCTCAGATTCGCCTTTTGATCATTGGAGGAGGGCAGGAGGGAAAAAGAAGTATGCAAAAAGTACAACCAAACAAACCCAGAATAAAAGAGGAAATGAGAAATATACTGAGATCACTGCAAATTGCAATAACACCCCATTCATTTATGAAGGGCAGGGGTTCTGAGTTGTGCAAGGAATCTATTAGGGACTTGTTATTGCAGATGAGCTTGCATGAATCATGCTTAGTTGCTAAGGAAAGTACAACAGTACAAAGCTCCAACATATGTTAGGTAGACCTTGGAAGCAGAGAAGCCCATCAGTTTCGCATCATTGTCAACCTGTTACTGTGTCTGCCCAAGTGTCATTGAGACCTAATTCAACAGCCGATGTCTAACTTGTGTAGTGCCCTCTGGGACCTGCTCAGAACAGCCCAAAGAAAACAAAAAAAGAGGGTCTTTCAGGCTGCTGCCACCAAGAAGCTGTAAAAACCATAATATCTCTGTATAAATCACTTCAAGTCTGTTGAAATATATCCAGACAGCTTAGCTTGCATGATCACACTGTGTTCCCCAGTGCCCTTATATTGCATACCATAATAGAAGTCCCTGACACTAGCCAGGCACACAGCTCTTTCCCATATACCTAACACAGCATCATGTCAGATCAGGCATGACAGCTGCCTGCATCTGCTGTGAAGGGGGCAATTTTGGCATGGGAATCTTCACCTGCACTCCTCTGCCTGTCGGTAGCATCTCTGAGAGAAGAGGGTACCACCAGCAGGGCTTGGCTGAGATCTGCTGGGGTACTACCAGCATCAGCCACTTCTGTCCAAGCAGGAACACTCTGACTGAAGCAGCCAACCAAGGCTGTGACCATGAAGAAGCTCAAGAGAAACAAGTTCATGCTCCCTTAAGAAGGCTGAGGATTGCAAGCCCTGTTAGACAGTGCCTGCGTCTCCGCGGGGGTTAGGGCTGCAGTGCGTTTGCCACCCCCTACCCCTGGCCCTGAGCTAATGTCCCCCCTCTCATCCTTCCCATCCCAGAGCACGAGTTACAGATTGCCAGTGGCAACCACAGGAGAGCAGCTGCAGAAAGGCACGAATGCTCAGGGGCTCTTGCACAGGACGGCATGGCCCAGGGGACGCACAGCTCCTCGAAACCTGGGGTAGGGCATGTCGAAGAGCCCCAGTGGACACCTTCTAGCCTACATGTCCTTTCAAGGATGATGCTGCAGCACAGACTCTTCTAATTAATTTCAAGGTAGCATTAAAGTGCCTCTTGTGCGAAAAAATACCATATCATATAGCAACACAACAGATACATATTCCCTGCAACATCCACTTTCATATTGTTTCCACGCTCCTATGTGATGGTATGTGAACAAAATTATTTGGCACTGAGATTTCACCAAGAATTGTGCCACTGGATTAGTGGCAGTAAGATCAAGGTAATAAGCCTTAAATAGACTTTTAACACCACTTTAAATTTGTTGATTAAGGTTGTTAGGGGATTAGAAACGAGTTTAAGTCACTTAGGGAAAATGATCTTAATTTCTGTTTAGAAATAGATTCTGATAAATAATTACTTTCACCTCAGGAATCATGGAAAAATTTGGGTCAGGCTGTTACAAAAGTAATTTTCTTTCCTTCTTCACCTTTTAAGGAAGGTAAGATAAAAATTAACATATTCCTACAGCAAACATACGTTGGAAAACCCTCCATTCCCTGTAAAAAGCATATTGTTTTCCACTTGGTGCCCAAGCACCAAGTCTTCAGGAATTCACATCCTTCCGAAGATAACTAGGTTTTGTGATCAAGTCATATATGTATATTTTTATATTCTATAAAGCACACCAGTATACAGCTCAATCTCTGTGAAGTTGTTTGGAAATGGAAGAGAGAGTCACTGATTAATTTGACTTTTCCTGATTGAGAGTGATTTAATCTCTCTATTGATGGGGGAAGCCAAGAGCGAGGTCCCAAAAAAGGTGTCACGTGAACAAATGCAACTCTGTGTGCCACGCACTGTGCCATTCTCTGGATTCATATGAGCGGACTTTGTGCACTGAGGGTTAGGTTGCTTTTGTTAGTCATGCTCATAAATCAGAACTTTCCCCAAATGGCAACAGAATTAAAATCAGGACATGTAAGAAAATCAAGTATCTGTATCTGAAAGAATAGCTTATGATATTGTTTGTATCCTTCTTGATTTTCAGTGCAATACATTCCATGGATTTTCTTTTCCAGAATGCAACACTGAGTTGGCAGCAGGAAGGAGAGTAGAGGAAGGCAGACAGGAAAGGCAAAGAGCCATAATGGAACAATGCAAGAACTTCATTAATAAAATTAGCAGTCTAGAGCTAATGTACATACATATGTCCTGTGCATCTCCATGCTGGTGTGCAGATACACCTGTTTTCCTATTGCCTATACTGATTGTATATAGATTGCATGCAGGGAGAGGAAAAAAACACAACAAAACACACAGAGGACAACAAATGTGGGTTGGGTTGGGTTTTTTTTCAGTTTGATGCCTAGAATGTAATAGGATTTTGTGCTGTGGAAATAAATCCTGACTTTGATGTTACATGCTATTTTCTAAACAGCATAATTTCTTCTAAATGCTCAGTTAAGTAACCAGAGCTGATACTTATTTCATTCCCAGTCACTAAATAATTATTTAGGTTCTTGCAAGGGATATATGGCAAACCATTTCTGAACATTAAAGCCAGAGAAAACAAAGCAACAACACAATATTAGTAGCTGAGAAATTTCTCACGATTTTTCTTTGTGTGAAGCTGGAAGTATAAGATACTCTCATTACAGCAAATATTTTACAAGACAAACCAACTGCATGGGAATATGGTTTGTCCAAAACTTCCTCTCTCCAGACCTTCTCCCTTGTCTTCAGGGTCTAGGATTCATGGGGGGCAGTTTTAGCAGTGAAGACCGTGGGTGGGAGTGTTGATCTGCTTGAAGACAGGGAAGCTCTACAGAGGGACCTGGACAGACTGGACAGATGGGCCAATGTTAATGGCATGGCCTTCAATGAGGCCAAGTGCCAGGTCCT